>JAATLQ010038185.1:28072-40645 GCA_013421005.1 Heliconius erato x Heliconius himera | reverse complement strand
GGTCGACACGTTGATTTGTAAAGGGAGCTTCGAACATAATTATATTATTATTATACTGTTAATAAAATGTTTTTCCTTAATAAAATGTACATTAGAAATGAATGGTTGATATATCGTGTTCAATTTTGTGTCACGGGGCGCTCGCGGTACGTGGGCGATGCTTGTATGGAGTTGGACATAGATGTAACGGCTTAAACTGTAATTTCTATGTGCGACTAGTGTATGATGAATAGATATTAAGAAATTTATGGTACTATGCAACAGTGTGATAGCATTGCACGTGTTTGTCTACAATTTGTTTATCGTAGAAAGCAGAGGCTTATACTGTAGTTTCTACGTGACTTAGTGTAAGATGAACAAAGGGAGACACTATTGACCTATGCCTAAGGCGGTTATGTACCACGTATTTGTTCAACACTTTGTAAACAAAGTAGAGAGTGCAATGTGACAAATGATTGTCGGGATTTGGTAAGCTAAAACTTGCTGCAGTTATCAGCATATAGGTCACACAAAACAGCGTTACTTAGTGCCGTCGAAGCTGATAGTTTTAGCCTAAGGTTACTACTAATGAATGTTGGCCTATTATACTCGTATAGTGTTTATTCAATCTCACGGTACGCTTACGAAACGTAAGCGATGCTTGAATGGTATTGGACATAACGGTTTCTACAGTTCTTCTATAACTCGATGTATGATAAGTAGATATGTAATGCTATTTTATGTCCCAGCCCGGTGTATGTAGTAGTGTCCGCCCGTCTCATACGGTTGTCTGGTGCTATTTTATGTTCTGGAACTCCGATGTATGTAGTAGTGTGAGTAAAATCAGATTAGCTACAGATGCGTTGGCGGTCTTATTATAAACAAGCATGTATAAAGTAATAATAATACAAACAAGCGTAACAAGTACTTTCAGAAAGGTCACACACAAACGTCTCGAAGAGCTCAACAAAGACTATTGCAGCCGCAGTCTGGTAGGAATTCACGGTATAGAGGCCCTTGCGCTTTATTCATTTTATTATTACTAACAATAGGGGCAGTTATAATGGAGAGGAAGGTAGGACGAGCTCTTGGCCTTTCTTTGGAAGAGCTTCGAGTTATGACAAAGTAATATTGTCGAGTTTCAGTTATTTAGATAAACTTCTGATGGCATTATATAAACTCATGTGTTGCAAATATAACACTATTGCCTCTGAATTTCTAAAAGATTTTGGATTAGTTATATAATTTAAATTAAATTTATTTTCACATTTTTATTTTATTTAATATTTCAAATACTTTTCGCTAATAAAATGTAAATACATTTTATATTGTTGTCATTCGTATAGTATACAAATCTGCTCTATTTGAGATTTGCTATAAAACAGTTAAATAAATAACTTAACAAAAAAATACATTTTACGATTCTGCTCTGGTATATATTTTATTAGGAAGCACTTTTATATTTCACTTTTATTTTATGTTAAAACAACTTTCTTATAATAAAATATATTCTTATAATTCTATAAAAATATTCTTCTTCACTACAAAACATTATAAGCTAATTACTTGTTTTATAAAGTATTTATAACACGAAATAAAATAAAACTTCACGTGGACCTCATTAAATATGAGCCCAAAAACAGGCTAACAATTGAAAACGCTATAAAAGTAAATTAGACCATTCGTGGTCCTGAATATTAATATTCCTTTTCCCAAGAGAATCGGACCCTTATAATCTAACCCTTCAGCCTTATCCTCGGTTTTGGTCCACCGTGTGATTGACGTCTCGGTGGACGATTATTCTACGCCGTTCACTAGGCCCGTTTTACTCTACCCGAGATTATGTAGTGACTTTAGGGCCTGCCTATTTCGCTTTGTATTAAAATAACAAAGGTTTATAAGGGCTTGAAATATTTATAATCCTACTTTGAATAAAGATTTATATTAAATTTCCTATGTTTTGGGAAATATATTTGGTAATGGGGACAAGCGTTTTAAATATTTAATTTGAGTAAAGGAAAATTTTATAAGGTACCTTTATATGATAATAAATACAGGATCACGAGTATCTGAGCGTATTAGATTGCAGGTGATAGTTTATTTTTAGGTTTTTAAAATATAACTAAAAAATGATTTAAAGATTTTCCACATACAGCAGAGTAGGCAGAGGGAACCTAGTGTTAAGATACTCGATTCTCCACTTTCCGCCAAATTTCTCGAGATATTGCTTTGAGTGGTTGAACTCAACTGGTGCCAGTGCGAAGAAATGAAAATATTATACTAGCGGGTCACTCGCGGCTTCACCCGCATACTACTTTGAACTAATACCATGCTAAATATCATTCACTGCCATCCAGTAGTTATTGATATTTACAGTAAATTGTATTACCCAAAAAAAAATGTACCTCCAGAGCCTAGGCCTATATAACCATATATAAATTTCTATCCGGTACTTTTTGCTTGATTGGCGAACAAACAAACAAACAGACAGACAGACAAACAGAATGCCGTGCACCACCACCTCGAGACGGCACGGCCGGCCAATCTGAGTCGCCGTCAGGAATAACAAATTCCTGATGGAGACTCAGATTGACCGACCGATCGACACAGCGTATCTTAAATATCCCGGCTACAAAATAGAACATAACTTTATGCTTCCTGCTGGGGCCCTTGTGTTCGTAAGGAAGGATTTAAGATTCCATCGTTTTGCCAATTTTGAAGGTCTTGGACGATCTAACTTGGACGATTACGCCCGAGTCTACGCATGCCTTTATAGGTCCCACAGTGGTAATGCTGAATTGGAACGGCTCATGGAGCACATGCAATCTACCATCGAGGATATGCTCTCACAGATCTTCTTCGCTCAGGTCGTGATACTTGGTGATTTTAAGCCCAGTTGGCTTGGATCACGCACCACCGACTACGAGGGGATGCGGCTATTGAATTGTTTTCAATAACCGCAGCCCAGCGGTGGGTGGGAGAGGGCCTGGCAGTTAGCTTGGACATGGCCAAGGCCTTCAATCGCGTGTGGCATGAGGCGCTCCTTGCAAAACTTCTATCCTACGGGCTTTCCGAGAATTTATACAAGTGGATCGCTATCTTCCTCACTGGACGCAGCTTCAAGGTTGCTGTCCACGGGTTTTGCTCGGATTACATGCCCGGGAACGCTGACGTTCCCTAAGGCTGTGTGCTGTCCCCTACGCTGTATCTTCTGCATATCAATGACATGTTAGAGGATTCTAGCATTCAAGGTTATGCAGATTGACGCTGTTTACTCCGGCCGCGCAAGTATTTCTCGGGAATACGCTGAGTAGTGCCGAAATAAACTTGTGTCTTCCGTTGAGGCATCCCTCGAACATATCTCCTCGTGGAGTGAAAGGTACTTAGTTCAGTTTAACCCCCTGAAGACACAAGTTTGCGCGTTAACCACTAAAAAAATCCATTTATCGTATCGCCAGTCTTTTAAAACACTTCCCTTACAGCCGCGCCCAGTATTAGCATATTGGACCTCTATCATTGTCTATACTCATCATCATCGTCTGGAAATCAAGGCCAAGTTGGCCTCGAAGAAACTGGGACCCCCAATTTCTTCGAGGCCAACGAAAAAAGGCCAACGAAAAAAAGGATCAACAGAGCGAGACGGTACTGACGGTGCGGACGGCCAAACCACCGATTGGTCCTATATAGGACCCAGGTTTGACCTCATATAGAGTACTGTTCTCATCTTTGGGCTGGTGCACCCCAGTATCAGCTTGACCCATTTGATCGCATATAAAGTAGAGCCGTTCGAATCATAGGAGACCCAATGATCTGTGAAAGGCTTGACACTTTGGCTTTGCGTAGAGACGTCTCCTCGGCACTCCACTACTGTGCAATTTCGTAGGAACTTCCTTCTATGCGCCACCTTACTGTGGAATGAGCTACCTGCGGCAGTGTTTCCATATCGATATGACATGGGTACCTTTTTTTACCTTTCAAAAAGTGTTTCTATCTCTACCTTAAAGGCCGAAAACGCACCTGCAGTTCCTCTGGTATTGCACGGGTTCGTGGGCGGCGGTAATATCTTACCATCAGGTGACCCAAACGTCCGTTTGCCTTGTCCTTTTCCATAGAAAAAAAAACAAACAGACAGACAAGATTCTGCTGAGTGGTTTTTTAGCTTCTATAATAACGACCAAATTTTTTTTATATCTTTCATGTACAGAATCGACTTTACTATCCTTTTATTATATAAAGAGATTATTCATTCCCTCAAGTAGTGAACGAACCCACAACCGTCGCATTACAGTCACACTCTTTTGGCCCTTTTCGTTGACGTTTAATTTTTGAAATTTAATTTTAAAAAGATTTTCTAGCCTTTGTAAATTGAGCTACGGACCTACCTACCTACCCTATTATATGCGAGATACAGACATCCTAGAAAAAAAAACAAACAAGAAACAAAGTGCAGCTTTTGCCGCAAAGCTCTTTCTACTTGAAAACTTTTATTAAAATATAAGCATAAATGATATAAGAAAAAACCGGACAAGGGCGAGTTGGACTCGCCCACCGAGAGTTCCGTAAAAAATTGGAGGTCTTGAGCTTTTTTTGAAATTCAGGCCTAGCTTAGCCAGAGCCCTTTCATTTGATCGCACTTCCTCACTTGAACTAGCGGCTATAATAGCAAATTTTATACCTTGCTTAATGCTATTATTTTTTAGTATTTAACCACAATTAGTTTTCAGTTTTTCTCCTGAACGAGATGAACTAAAAATATTCTATTAATTTTAATTCCGTTTATAGTGTCGAAATACGCATTTTTTGCTATTTAAGCCTTTTATTTTTTAGGATTTAACCCCAAATGTATAATTTCAGATTTTTTTCGTGAACTAGTACTGTCTGTAGATGCTAGCTGCCAAATTTCAAAATTATAGGTCAACTGGAAATATCCTATGAATTTTGATCCCCTTTATAGTGTCGAAATGCGCGTTTTTTGCTATATGAACGAACATGTCTCTTTTTTAAGTAAATATAGAAATATGTTTTTAATCAGAAAATCATGGGACCTTAGATTTGAGAATATGTTTTGAATTTTAACGTGATATCTCTAAGCGTTCCTGAGATAAAGGGTCTTGACAGACAGACAGGTAAGTAGACAGACGAAAAGACAACAAAATTATCTTATAAGGGTTAATTTTTTCCTTAAAAAGATACAGAACCCTAAAAATTAAAAAATATAGGTTTGAATAATTTATTTTATTTACAAGTCCTGATAATTTAACGAATTGGCATAGAATAACAAAGATCTGCATAGTATTTTTTTTTTTGGAATTTAAATGGTTTTTTACAATATATAATAGTATCTAATAAAAATAAATATCTTAGCAAAAAGAGACAATGATAAATACATATTTTTTTTGTTATAGTACTGTTTTGCCTCAGCAAATTCACAATGTAGGCGTATAATTTAATTGACTAGAGCGCTTGGGCGTATTGTTCGATAGGACATTAATAAGCACACATGTTGCTCCAATATTTTTTTAACATATTAATTTACTCTATTAACATATTAATAATGTTTACTTAGTTATTACATAATTACTGGAAAATATATTTTTTAACTATGTATTATTCATTGTTATAGTATGTTTTTCAACGAAATATAAAAAAAAATCAACAAAACTAAAAAAAATAATAAAAATTCAAACTTTAAAGCATTCACAAACGTGTGTTAAATACTCATCATATCAGTCATATAAGCACTCATCGTTACTAAAATTCGAATCTGTAAACTAACAATTTTTTAGTATTATCAGTAACATAATTTTATCGTGAAAACGTTCAAAGTTAAGTGTATATAGTATTATTAGGTCGCGTCGTGGTGGGCGGGGTAAGTTGCTGTCGCCTTACCGCATAATGTGTTACAATATGTTCCGAGGTACCAACCTGAGCTTATGAGGTTCTTGCGGTGCCGCAGATAAGGCACGAAAGAGGCTTTGTTGAGGTACCCATATAATGTAATAAGGCGGCCACGGCGACATGGGGATTGCCGTTTATTTCACACCTTTATAAACAATCTTGAGAGCTTCCACTAACTCGCTTCTCGTCTCGAGGAGGCAATTAGTTTACCCGCTCGCTTGTTTTTCTAGTTATCCTCAATGTAGATAATTTTGTTTACTTTACCTTGCGTCTTCAGGTACGAGACATGATGTACTCTGATATATATTAAACGTTATAACCGCATATAAATTTTACAAAAGGCCAGTCGTGGCGCAGCGGCACGAAGTGTGACTGTAAAACCGACTGGTTGTGGGTTCGATCCCCACTCGAGGAGATGAAATATTTACTTAAATTTATATTTCCATTTCTTCGCTCTGGTGTCGAGGCTAAGCGTGGCGTTGAGTTCTGCCACTCAACACGCAAAGCCTCCAGATATCGGCAGAAAGTGGGGAATGGAGTGTCTTAACACTAGGTTCCCTCTGTGCTACTGCTTTGTGCGGGATACAGCGTAAAGCTGATTTTTAAATTTTACAAAAGCCTTACCAAGATAAATTGAAAATACATGTTTTGGATAGATCGAGAGCAAACTTATTTGAAGTTTATTTGTGATGATATTGCAATTCATTATGCTTGCAGACTAGAGTACACGGTGCTCCAGTGAGAGGCAAGTTTTAATAATGTAGGGCGGTTGGCAAGGCTGTTTCCTTCCATTCATCTCTCCCCTTTCCGGTTGGTGCAATTAAAGCGGCGGCTTGTTCCGGCACTTAAAAAACTTCTAAAGTATAGACAGCGATCATTTTAAACAATATAATTCTATTTTATTTAGTAAAATTGACGAATTATAGACTAGCTGTTCTAGTAAATCATTTAGTATTAAGAAAATATTGGATAATATATACCTATTGTTTTTTTTTCAGTTTTACGCGGTATCCCGCACGTAGCAGAGTAGGCAGAGGGAGCCTAGTGTTACCACACTCCACCCCCAAATATTAAATATTTAATTTCCTCGAGTGGGAATCGAAATCACACACTTGTGTCCCAACGCCACGACTGGCCTCTATAGTATTCTTTAAAAATAATATTATGCTTAGAATTGTTTTCTTAGTACAGTATAATTATAAAAAATAGTAAATCATTTTGTTCAAATATGGTTAGGAATAAGTAACGTTTATGTATGTTACATAAATACCTTTCCCATTGCTATGACAAAAAACATGAACTATTGTATGGTTACATCCATATGGTTACTCCAACTTTACTGGAGATTTATAGAAGTAGCAATTATAGAAATGAATGCAGAAATGAATTAGATGATTAAAATAGAAAATTCAGACTTTTGAGAATTTTGAGCTAATGAATAAAAAGATTAGGAATATAGATTACACTATCAACTTGAATAATATTAGAGCCGTATTTTTTACCTAAGACATTTCTTTAATTATAATTAGGGATTTATTTATAAAAACGTCATTAGTTTGCGTGGACTTTATAACCCCTTCCCTTTCCCTAAGCCCGGCGTTGAGTTCTGCTACTCATCACGCAATGCCTCCAGAATTCGGTGGAAAATGGAGAACGGAGTGTCTTAACACTCCCTATTGTTCCCTATGCCCATCCTGTAGTGTGTGAGATGCAGCGTGAAGCTGTCTAATAAACACATAACCCTATTTATGACCCGAAACACAAATCTCCAACTAAATATAAATCATTCAAGGAAGTAATATCTATTCCAGCTACCTTCGATATAACCGATATAGGAATCACGCGTTTGGCCGCCTCCGATCAGAACAGCAAAATGTCTGGATTCGCGTGCGGCTGACGTTATTCACGAATGCGCTAAACACCACCACGAGTCACGTGATTAATGGTCTCGCGCTCCCTCGACATTGTGTTTTTGTGATGCAAATAACTCGAGCCGTCGGAACAAGGGAAATTGAGTGGGAGGACCGAGCACTACCGCACTTTCAATTGCTTCGCCGCTGAATACTGATGAACCTGCCGCTTCGGTACGTATTATCTTTGTTGCTTTAGAGGCGGCCGTTTGATACTGGTAATACGCGTTAAAGTCTTGTTCAACCGCTCTAACGATGTTGATCGTAATTTTGATAGAAGCTAACGATTCGTTTCGATTTATATTCCGTTTGTTTTTTTTTTTTTGGTGGAATGGAAATGTGTTTTAGTTTGTGTGAACGCTGTGAGAAACGGAATGGAGTTTTGTTTTGGAATATTTTTTTTGTACAGGTTCAATTTAGAAATGATTTTGTTCTCTGTTCTCTGTCCACATAGTGTACGCAATACTTTTGTTGATCAGTGGAACCCAAAGACATTATTTTTTTTACATTCTAATATTCATTGTGTTATTTAATGAAATTAAACAATTTAATTGAATACAAAGTAAGTTTAGAAACAAATCTATGTTAACACGTCCCTACTCAGTTACGTACGAAGGATAAAATGTAGTATATATTATGATGGTTTCCTATATGAATAAATAAATATGAATAATTTATTCCATACTAACTTGTTTACGACAGATAAAATACACTGTATATTAAATTGTTTTCCTATATAAATAAATAAAAATGTTTAGAGCGACATATATATTTATATTATTTACATTTTGAGGCCATTCGTGGCGCAGCGGCACGAACTGTGGCTGTAAAACCAACTGGTTGTGGGTTCGATCCCCATCCGAGGAGATGAAATATTTACTTAAATTTATATTTCCATTTCTTTGCTCTGGTGTCAAGGCTAAGCGCGACGTTCTGCCTCTCAATACGCAATACCTCCAGAATTCGGCAGAAAGTGGGGAACGGAGTGTCTTAACAAAAAAAAGTGTCTTAAAAGGTTCCCTCTACCTATCCTGCTGTGTGCGGGTTACATCGTGAAGCTGATTTATTTGTCTTTATACTTAAAGATAATATATTTTGAACTGTTATCTAACCCATTAAACATAGGTACATATCTCGGCGTTGTTATCACGTCCCAGTATCCTAGCTTTGAGTGATCGTCTCACTCGTCAAATTTAGTGGTTTTGTTTTATCTTTGAAGTTCTGAAGTAAATCTTGAAATTGAATATACGATTTCTGGTATCACTTTGTATCTCTGTAATACTTCTCATATGTATGTAATTGTTTTAGGTTATTTACTTTATTTAGAATAATTTTCATACGATAGTCATATCCACGGCTGAATGAATGAATATTTAATTATATGATAAAAATTATACAAATATTTTCTTAAAGAAGGCTTAATAACTGAGAACATTGAAATATTTCGCCAAAGTTAGAACAAAATATTCCAATATGGACATTCTCTACAGCGTTCATTTAAAATACGGACTCCTTATCTGCCTAAAAGGCGTTCGCAAGAAAAACCTTTCGTAACTAATCAAGAAGTTTAGGAAACACCCCTCATTCGCATACTTTAGGCTTGTAATACGCAGTTAATCTCAGCACAAAAAGTTCGAGCTTTCTGATGTTATAATTCACGAGGCCCTCCCCACGCTGGCGACAGGGCTGAATTTATTATGAAGACGACGTATTCGTCACAAGTAAAAATCTACTTGGGACTCTTATATATTCACATTGTGCTTATACCTTAATGATAAACTTTATGATTTAAGAACAACTTTATGTAATAAGTACCATCAAAGGTTTAAACTTTCTCCTAAAATTTTTGTATTGTTTATGAATAATGTTGGTATTCTATTTGTCATGTCAGTGACATAATGACTAAATTTGATTCTAATATATGTAATACATAATATGCAATATCTATATAAAAGATTGTACTAACAAAGAGAGTTTTGAGATTTGAGGCCATTGCGCTACAGAGGCACAAGCGTGCGACTCTAAGAGAGACGGTTGTGGGTTGAATCCCGCTCGGGAGAATGAAATGTTTAATATTTTCATTTCCTTACTCTAGTAACGAGACAAAGCGCGGAGTTAAACTCCACCACTCAACGCGCAATACCTCAAGAATTCGACGAAAAGTGGGTAACGGAAAATGTCTTAATGGAAACTGTCTTAACAGCTTCCCAGGTTCCCACTGCCTACCCTGCTAAGTTAAAAAAAGAGATTTGTAAAAAGACAATTATAATTAAAAACCTTTTACTTGATTTATTTGTAAAATCTTGTTTTGTGACTTTCCTTAATCTAACAAAACTTGGGTACTAGATTTTCAGTGAAGAGCTACTACGCTTTTATTCAAGATAAATGACCGTATAACTCGGTGTTTACTGGATTAGTAAATGTATGAATTTTAATACTCTTAAGCTAGGATGATTTGTAAGTATTAAGCAAAATCCTTTTACAAATATCATTCTTAGCATTTCTTATAATACAAAATGAAAACGGTATAAGTGATTTTTTAAATCTTGTTGTCTTTTCCGAAGAGTTAGTACATAATTTTTTTAGTAGTTTGCGTGTAACCTTTTTGGTAAGTATATATTAGTAACCTGAGTTATAAAAAGGGCCTCGACCCAACTAATACCCTTGTCATGTTTGGGTAAAATTAGTTCAACTCGTGCAGCTGCGTCTTGTTAACCCGTTGTTTGTCGAAAATTTAAAATGACAAAAAAAAAATATTATTATCTTTAATATAAACTGTATACAGTGCAAGTATTATGATTTGATAATCATAGTGGATTTCCAATGGCTGTGAGGTAATAACAGCTTATCAGTAGACTGATAACGCTTCCACAACGATGGCTTTTATCATAATGACAATTCTGAATAGTAAGCTACCAAAAACATACGTATATTCCATATTATCTAAAAGCTACGATTTAAAAAAAAATCAGCTCCACGCTGTATCTCGCACACAGCAGGGTATTCAGACGGAACCTAGTGTTAAGACACTCCGTTCTCTATTTACCGCTGAATTCTGGAGGTATTGCGTGTTGAGTGGCGGAACTCAACGTCTCACTTTGTCTCGACACCAGAGCGAAGAAATGAAAATATAAATTAAAATAAATATTTCATGTTCTCGGGTGGGCATGGAGCCCACAACCAGTAGCGTTTATAATACCACACATGTGCCCCTGCGCCACAACTGGCCTCTTTTTTTTTACAATGTTTTAATAAACCAATTCAGCTTCCACAATTTTCACCTTGCGTCGGCAATAAATGTTCTAGATCGTTCTCCACTTAATTACGAAACAGCCATTAGACGCCGTTCCTTATCGAGGAAAAATTTTATGTTGCTGGGACTCGAGTAGTAAATGATTGCCGGAACAGATGTTACAAACAAGTACCTACGTAAATGGATGGCACCTAAAAAATGTAACTGTAAAAAATGATAATATTTTATAAAAAAATATTTAAGAACTCTTGAATAACATCTTTCTGTGTTAAATGTATAACTAGGTAGACTTTTATTCAATAAAATTATTTGAAAATAAAAAAAATAATAAAAAAATAAAGTTGTTTTAAAAATATATTTAAATGATATAGTGAAAAATTGCCGAAAAATCGGCATTTTTTTATTTTAAACGATTTTTTTATTATATACAAAACTACACAATATACTGCACTTATTACAATTAAACTTTAATTTACTTAAATATAAAAAAGTAAATAAAATAATGTCAACACTTTAGATATCCTAGAAACTAACATTTTGTTTTAATGCAGAAGTAACCAATTGTACTCTCGCGGAATTGCTTTATCTCGTTTATTATGTGGCATACGGGCTTTGTAATGGCTTTTACCTTTAAAGCTAGTGTCGGATATCATAGATAAGAATATTCTACAGGGAATTTACAAAAGATAGAACTGATTGTGACCTAGATTCATTTACTTCATTACATTTATTGCTTGTTAAACAGAACTACTACATCTTAGAGACCAGTCGTGGCACAAAGTGTGACTGTAAACACGACAGGTTGTGGATTCGACTGCCATTCGAGGAAATGAAATATTTAATATTTCCATTTTCTTCGCTCTGGTGTCGAGTCAAAGCGCGGCATTGTGTTCCGCCACTGAACACGCAATGCCTCCAAAGTTTGGTGAAAAATGGGGAAAAGAATGAACTTTACATTAGATTCCCTTTGCCATTTAAACCATTTCTATAGGATTCTATCTTTATTTTCTTTCGAAAATATTAATGAAGCGAGGTACAGTATAAATGCACTGCTATACTGTAATTAGCTTCATTGCTACTACAAATCCCTGCACAATAGTTAAGATAAAAACAGAATATGTCGTTAGCCTTAATGAAAATTGTCTGAAATACTATTATTTTTGACTAAAATAAATACCAAAAGTATTTATTATACTAACACTAAATCCCCTCTGACTACTCTTTTGAAAAGTATTTTATACAAATTTAATTAAGTTAAAATAGAGATTCCAGTAATTTGAATATATGAAAATTATATTGTGAGCTGAATATCGTGAAAACAACGTGGGATGGAATATCCTGCGCGCGAGCAGGACCCTTCCTGTGTTAGAAGAGTATCGATACCCACCACCACCGTACTCATACTTATAAAAGCTAGTGCGCATTCGGGTTCGCTCTCGTTTGGCGGGTCGGTTACCGTGCGTAAGGGTGGTTGGCGTTGATACTGTGAGTTCGTTCCACTTTGTTATTGTTTTGTTATTGTTGTGTAATGGA
>JAATLQ010038185.1:0-27972 GCA_013421005.1 Heliconius erato x Heliconius himera | reverse complement strand
GTTGTCTCTTTTTTATATTAAACACTTCTGATTCCTAAAAATATTATATATATTATTTATGTCACCTAAAAGATTTTAATATATACTACAATAGATCTTGCGTCTGATCTCTTTCCATAGAAGCCATTGTTACATTGACCTATAAAAGTAAAGGAATATAGATTTTTTGCTGCGCATTTATGTTTCTACTTTTTGAAAACTTAAAAATATTGTAGATTTATTTGTTAGAATTAAAAAAAAATTTACACATAGTGGCATTTATTCAAAAAAGTATATATTTTCTTTACTTTAGTAATCAAAACAGTATATATATTTCGAAAATGAGAATTATATTGAGGTCAACAAAAAGGTTTGAAGTCGACCCAGCATTAAAGTCAGCTTATGACATAGCGTGATAGATTGCTAGCGTCCCCAACGTCCGCTTATTTTTTATTAAACGTCAGGTGCCTGGCTTCAATTGAGGCAACAGTTCCATACAATCTTCCAATGCGTGATATTTATATTTGACTTCTTTTATATGTATAATAAATAGTATATCATCGGCTGTAGACGAGAGTACTAGTAAGACTGTAGATTATAAAACAATTTAATATTATTTGAAAATATAAAAAAAACTTTATTTCATCAATATGTACGTATACTCATAGTTTGTTGCCTCTCTTGAGAATTTGCTTAACAGCTTTAGGCTAGGTTTATACTCTAAAGCTGTATATATGTAACACTTGTAAATCTGTATCTGGTTGAACCTGATAGTTAAGTGTTGAAATCCCAATCGGTGATTCATAACATATCTATTTGTCCGGCCTTGATCTGTTGATATATGGCCATAGTAATTATGTTAATGTAATGTCAATATAATGACCTAAATATATTAATTGGACGAGTAAAACTAAATTCCCCTTACACGTGCTTGGCATAATCTTTATAAAAATAGATTGAGTTCGTATTAATTTTTAACTGTTAGAGCAACTATAAAATATATACGCACAGCTGAGATTAAAAGTTTAGTATCGCATTGTTCGATTTTTTTTCAATAACAAAAAAGTCATTACCATTTATTCGTTCTTTCCTATGTATATTTTTTTTTCAGTTTCACGCTGTATCCCGCACACAGCAGGGTAGGCAGAGGGAACCTAGTGTTATGACACTCCGTTTCTCACTTTCCACCAATTTCTGGAGGCATTGCGTGTTGAGTGGCAGAACTCAACGCCGCGTTTTGCCTCGACACCAGAACGAAGAAATGGAAATATACATTTAAGTAAATATTTCATCTCCTCGAGTGGGGGTCGAACCCACAACCAGTCGGTTTTACAGTCACACTTTGTGCCCTTGCGCCACGACTGGCCTCATATTTATGGTTAAAATGCCTGAATCCACGCAATATTATGAATATATTAAAAATGTGCCCATTTTTAGTTTTTCTAAAGCATACAAATTTTATTTTCTAATCTAAATTTCATAACATATAATATTCGAAACGAATCTAACCCATATAATACTAGCTTCAAAATTAAACTCGAATGTAAACAGACTGTTTGAGCAAATAAGATTTTTGGAGGTCACGTTCAAAGTTTGTCTTAGCCATAAATTTATTCTACTTAACGTTGCCCGCGGCTTCAACTATAGGTGAACTAAACCTATGTGATTAAAGTTAACTGTGTCTATACGACGACGTCTAGCTTATGTTACTAAGAAATAAGGTAGGTAGAAATTTCAACATTGAAGTAATCATATCGTGGCACAATGGAGCAGCGTCTGAACGCGGTGTTTTTGGATAAATAAATTAAATAAATAAATTCGGAGAAAAGCTTATATTTATTAGAGGCTAGTCGTGGGCACAAGCATGTAATTCTAAAGGTGAGGATTGTGGGTTCGATTAGCACCCAGGAAATTATGTATTCCACAGTTTTATTTGGTCACTCTGGTAACAAGGCAAAGCGCGGCGTTGAGTCAACCAATGAAGCCAAGTAAATGGCTAACTTTTTAATTTTTAAAAAATATTTTTTAACAGTTGTGATTTTTTTCTCGCATATCAGAGAAGGCAAAAGGAATCTTGTCTTAAGATACTCCGTTCTCTACTTCCCGCCCAATATCAGAGGCTTTGCGTCAATACGCAATCAGTGGCGGACCGCATCGCTTATGCATACCAAAAGCGAAATTTGAAGAGGATAAACTTAATTATAGTTATCGAACAAAGAAATTGTCGAAGAAGAAAAAATTAGGGCAGTCATGGCGCAGTGGGACAAAATGTGTAAATGCGAGTGGTTGTGGGTTCGATCCCCATTCGAAAAAATTAAATATTTCTTTAAAGTTATATTTTCATTTCTTCGTTCTGGTGGCGAGCGAAGCGCGGCGCTGAATTCTGCAATTCAACACGCATTGCCTGGAGGCAATTTCAATGGATTGACACATGAATTCGGTGGAAAACGGGGAACGGAGTGTCTTAACACTATGTTCCCTCTGCCTACTCTGCTGTGTGCGGGATACAGCGTGAATCTGATTTCATTTAAAACACTTATTTAGAAAGCGTATAAAAAAATAACATAGCGGGATTCGAACCTGCACCTCTTGGAAACCGTCCAAGGGCTCTCACCACTAAGCCATAGGTTCTCATCGGGCTACGTCGAATTCTTATACGCTAGTTACAACATAAATACTCGTAAATTGAAAATAAATTGTTGGAAAATATGAGAACGTATGGGTTATAGGTCACAGCGCTTGCACGGTTTCCAAGAGGCGCAGATTCAAATCCCGCTACGTTCAAATTTTTATACGTTTTCTAAATAAGTATTTTTCTTTGCTAAATGTGGAATAACGTGTTAAAATTACCAAAAATATGATTTAATTCAATTTTAACAAAGATTGATTAATTTTTGTGACAAAAAAAATAACCGCGTCTGTCGTTATTGGAGTTATATTTTTCAATTCATTTCAAATTATTGAAATTTCCGTTCACAGAGACCGTTAAGCATTTGCTATAAACTTTTTTGATATTACTCAGCACCCGGTGCACGTAAATCTGCCCTTACAGTGGTCTTGGTAACTTTTTCAATTTAACAGGTAAGGATAAATCGTTCATTCTTTTTATTTGACTACATAGAACTGACATAAACTCCCAAGTTTGGGCGGGCGGGTCTATTGTTTGTTCGTATTAACTTTGAAAATCTTTTAGTACAGCAGACAGAAATATATGATTCGTAGTTTTTGAAATATGATAGTAAAAGTAAACTGCTTTAGGAAAATAAAAGTATTTTTCCAAAGTAAATTTTAATTTTATATTATATAAATCAAAACATGAATATTAACAGTAAATTATAGTATATTTTTTCTAATACTTTAAATGCACTAGCGACACTTTGTAACAAATCCTTTAGGCTTCCTCATATTTCTCCAAATCCTCCAAAATGCTCTGCACATGCCAATATCGTTGTGAATAAGATAAAACAGACCTCCTAGCATTAAAGCAGTCAGTGCGTAAACGAAGCCAATAGCTATTTTTGGTATTAGGGGTCCAAACAACAGTACACGAACGTATTCTACCATTATAGCTTCCATCCCCCTGAAGAAGATATAACAAAATATTATATATTTATAGTGCAGTACACATTAAATTTTGGGAATCACTACGCTCTCCACTTTCCGCCAGAATTAAAGATATTGCATTATTACAGACCAGAGCAGAAAAATAAAACCGACCAAGTGCGAGTTGGATTCGCGCGCGAACTTACTGTTATCTATAAAAACAGTAAAAAATCATGTCAGTTCCATGGGAACTCAAGTACAACATTTTTTTTTTATTTTAATTTAATTATTTAGTCTTAAACTGCATATATAAATAAATATTCTGTAAATATTTTATTTCATGTGTATTTTTTCATTGCCGTTAGTACCAGAGCCAGACCAAGTCAGACCACCAGCTTCGGCTCTGTCTCTATAAAATAAATAAAAAAAAAATAAAAAATAGCTTCACGCTGTATCCCGCACACAGCAGGGTAGGCAGAGGGAACCTAGTGTTAAGACACTCCGTTCCCCACTTTCTGCCGAATTCTGGAGGCATTGCGTTGAGTGGCAGAACTCAACGCCGCGCTTAACCTCGACACCAGAGCGAAGAAATGGAAATATAAATTTAAGTAAATATTTCATATCCTCGAGTGAGGATCGAACCCACAACCAGTCGGTTTTGCAGTCACACCTCGTGCCACTGCGCCACGACCGGCCTCATAAAATAAATAGGGAAACAAAAATATAAATATTATCTAACATATCACAATTATGTCAAATTTTTAATATTCTTATATAGGTTTAAAATTTTATAGTAAGATTACATTTTTAAAACACAATGCTCTATAATTATGAAGAAATATAGCGTGTTGGATGGCGGAAGCTATTGCTTCTAAATTCTTATATGCAAGACCTACACTTGCTTTAAATAGGACTTTCTCGTGTGTCATTATAACTACGTAGTTCAATCGCGTGCGGTAAACAATGTTAAAAATACACTTTCCGAATGCGACAAGGCGGCGTCAAAACAGATTTATGTTACTAGCGACTCAAGCGCGACTTCGCCCGCTTAATTATAACTGAATCATACAAATGTTTATACTAGGGTCCGCCACATGCTGTGCACGGCGGGTGGAGCTGAGCGCAGCTATGTTGTGCAAAATTTTCGAAGTTTTTCCCAAAATTTTGCAAAATTTTCTGTTTTACCCACACGCGCTGAGTAAGTTTTGAAACGTTCCACAGCTTAACTCTATGGGAAATATTTTGACCATTTACACAAAAACTACTATTACAATTATCACCAATCTTCCCTGGGATCACCGTGTCGTCCACAACGTTCCTGCAAAATTTCGAAACTGCAGGTTTAACAGTCTAGGAGGAGTAGCTTTACAACAAAACATACATTTGACCAGTAAGAGCTTCGCATCGCTCAGCCCAATAAAAGAATAGTCTGTGTGTTATCCTGATGTATAACTGTAAAGTTTCATCTAAATTCGTTCAGGAGTTTTAGCGTGAAAGTGGAACATACATCAATCCTCACAAACTTTCACATTTATAATATTAGTGGAATAGAACAATATTCTTACCAATAACTATGAGCTGTAATAAGTATAGCAAGTATAGTATCAAATAGCTTGTTTGGTATAAGAAGCCCAAAAGGTATTAACACAACAAGGAGAGCTGATGTTCCTTTCTCAATGATCCAGAGCCTCGCATGATCGTGAGCTTTTTCTTCTTGACGTTTTATCGGAGTTGTATGTAAAGTTCTTATCTGTAATATTATAATTGAAATGAAATATATTACATTAAGCCTGTGACTATGGCTGTTAACGCGACAGGTTGTGGGTTCGATTTCTATTCGAGTAAAGAAATATTCAATATTTTCATTCCTTCGCTCTGGTGTAGAGCATTCAACATCCAATGCCTTCAGAACTCGGCGAAAAGTGGGGAGCGGAGTGTCTTAGCAAAGTAAGTTTTTTCTGCCTACCCTGCTACATGCTTGATACGAATAAGTAAAGTTGCAAATCGTATATAAATATAAAATTTTACAAATTTGATCAACCAAATTACAATAAATTGTAAAAACGCAAGGAATCATGTTTTAGTTAAATTTAAATATATATTTTTTAGCATCAGCACATAATAATATAAAGGAACAGCAACCCAATCGATTTTCCTAACACTAATAACCATTCAACTAATATTATTAAGGTTTTCTTATGACAAATATATATATTTCTATGAAAAAAAGTGTCATTACAAAACGAACCTTAACGAATGAACAAACACTACTCTTTAAAAGCTTTATTGAGCTATAGTTAGATCACTATTCCTCTAAAAGATACGTAAAAATAAATATTAACTTTTATTTTATATTATAGATGTGTAAGGAAAAAAAAATACCATTTTATTTCTAGATAAATATTATATACTTCTATACATACAGACAACCACTTAAAATTGTTCTTATACGTAGAATATATACCCAAGCAACGCAAATAGGCTATTAAGAAAGGATACTCTCTATATAAATTACATGAAATAACTGGGATAAATTACTAAAGCAAAATCTCATGAAACACGCACAAGACCTAAATAAATATTTTTGAAATATTCTATTGGAAACTAAATGATTAAATCGTTTACCAGAAGTATCAGTTAGGTAAGTAAGCTTACTAAAAATATATAGATATTTTTAGTAAACTTACTTAACTGACATATATGACCTCCGTCAAGTACATATTCTAACTTAAAATAAAATAAAAATAAATCAGCTTCACGCTGTATCCCGCACACAGCAGGGTAGGTAGAGGGAACATAGTGTTATGACACTCCGTTCCCTACTTTCTGCCGAATTCTGGAGGCATTGCATTATAACGTAATTAGGGCAATAATTTTATAACACGTATATCTAATTTTTTAATTTTTTTAATTAGGCTAGAAGTATAATTTTTTTCTATATTTTTTAATTCTCTATTCCCTCTACATCAAGAAAGATAGAAGACAAATAATATATAGAATAAGTAACTTACTGGTTTGTTGACAGTTTTATTTTTTATTAAATTATGAAACAATATTGGGTTATGAGTTATTGGATACCGCCATGAAATAGGTGTCAATGTGAACTTGGAAACTTGATTACGTCGTATAGTTGCTGAAACTGCAAAGAAATACCTATTAGTTCGTAGTACATTAAAACACTCAATCATCTATAGGAGGACAACTACGTATATAAAGTTATTTATTTTATTTCTTACTTTAGTTGCAAAGGAAAATATTTAACATTTTCAAACTCAAAAATGGATATAGAGTTTAATAATGTTGTTATTGTAATACGTTTTCATTTTAACCATAGTTTAGAGAATATTCGAATATTAATGACTCTTATACTCGATCGTCGTCTTGATAAATTGAAGCGTCATATTTTTAAACATATTGTAATATAACATTAAAATTAAAATATGCCAATCGAGGCGCAGGGGTACAATCATATGACTATGAACGCGACAGGTTCGATTCCCACTCAAGAAAATTTATTGAATATTTTCATTTCTTCATAGCTTTCAGTTCCGCCACTCAACACGCAATGCTGAAGTATTCGTCAGAAAATGGAGAACGGAGTGTCACAATACTAGGTTCTCTCTACCTATCGTTTTGTGTGCGGGATACTGCGTGAAGCAAAAAAAAAAACATTAAAATAGACTGCCTTGCAGTACATTTGATACATATTTGACTATACACAAAATGGATCGATGCCCGGTTAAAAGAAAACTGTATCATAACAATAAACATTCTAATGATTATAGCGATTCCATAACAAAAAAAAGATATTTTTTTATATTAGAACACAATATGAGTTTTTCCCGTCAATTTCACTTCCATATTCATTATTTCGATATATTATCATCTACACATATTATTTATTTCTTTTAGTTTCACGTTTATTCTGCATAAAGCAGAATTGACATAGGGAACCTAGTATTAAAACGCTCCGTTCCATTTTCCGCCCTATTTACGAAACCCTGCGAGTTTGGGTGACGTAACTCAACACCGCACTTTCTGACACATCCTGTATTATTTATTAATTTCTATCTGCTACACAAAAGAAAACATAGTTTAATATAAGAAAATACCAAGAAAACAAGAAAAAAACAGTCATATAGTACAAAAATTCAACGAACATTTCTTGAAACCGCAGGATTTTCAGGTGTTCTGGGAGAATAAGGCTTAACCTCGCTACGAGACGCTGTGGACGGTAGCAATGTAATTAATTGCAGACTCATCCAGGTCAGTTACGTTCCTTGGGAAGCTTAACTTTAGATAGAATAGTAGCCCTATTTTCTAACACTATTCTTAAGTCTTAAATTATATTAAATGTCACCTTGTCTTAAGATATATGAGGATAAAGCCATTAGTAGACTTTTGGAATGCTTTGACTATTCAATATTGTATTATGATTTTTAATTCCTTGTTATAGTTTATTATTATGTTCAAAAATGTCAAAAATTGTCATTCAAAATTTTTAGGGGCGTAGGTTTTATGCAATTCCGATAGTTTATATAGTTGTAATATATGTAAATAATGGCCAGTATATGTGTAGTGTTAGTATTATTAAATTTTGTACTCGGTCTACTTTGATGTAAATAATTTGTAGCTAGGTCTTAATTTATGCTGTTTGTAATTTTCAATTTAATATATCATGAAGCAAATTGAAATAAGTGATAAATAATTTTATAAGCATTTTTTTTTCAGCTTCACGCAGGTACAGGTAGTCAGAGGAAACCTGTGTGAAAAACGGAGAGTCTTAACATTTTAAGACACTCAGTTTTCTACTTATCTGCCACCTAATAACGGAGGCATTGCGTGTTGAATTATGAAACTCAACGCCGCGCTTACGTTACCAGAGCGAGGAAATAAAAATTAAATATTTTATTTTGCTCCAATGAGAATCGAACCCACAATCTGTCGCGTTTCAAGTCACACGGTTGTGCCCTTGCGGAACGACTGGCCTGGCCTAGATTTTTTTTTCTTAAAACATAATGCCTTTAATATGTTCATAAGATATGAACTAGTCCAATTAATTAATTTGAATCCCACAAAAGCCGTTTCTAAAGACAACTCAATTAAGTAATATTTTAAAGGAAATTTCTCACTTGTTAAGTTTACAAAAGCAAATCATTTTAGGAGCCATTTTCCACTGAGAGGACTTCCATTGAGCCCTGACAATGCTGTCTGTCGGTGGACGGAAGCCTATTGTTATACTCGGAAGCTATTATTGACATTATTTAAACTCCTATTAAAACTTTTAAATAAAAATCTTCTCTTGGAGTTTTTGCTTAAAAATCGATAGGTAATATGTCAATCGTAGTACTTTGCGTCGTTAGCTTTTTATTTTTTATTTGTAATTTAATTTAAAAGTATATTATTTGGTTTATTTGTAAAAGAAGGCGGGCCAGTCGTAGCGCAGGGGCACATAGTGTGACTATAAACTGTCGACTGGTTGTGGGTTCGATCCCTACTCGAGGAAATTAAATATTTATTTAAAATGTATATTTTCATTTCTTCGCTCTGGTTTTGAGGCGTTGAGTTCCTCCACTGGGGAACTTATCACTAAGTTTTGCCTCTGCATACCCTGCTGTGTGTGGGAGACAGCGTGAAGTTGATTTATTATATTATTTCTTTGTAAAAAATAAACGCATCTTGGTGTGGCCTTACCACACCAAGATGCGCTTATTTTTTAAAGGAATAATAAAGATTACGATTCGCCAACAGATCTTTATGTAAAGTAAAATCTTTACTCAGCGTTAAATGTGTCTGGCTGTTCTCACGGTGGTTTTGTGTTCTCTATCCTTTGGGTAACGTTGGAAAAATTTAAAATATGAAATTTTTCTTCCTTTAATTTTTTTTTTAAATAAAATTTGTTAGCATTATATAAATAATTTTACCTTTTTTAGCTTCACTCTGTATCCTACACATAACTAGGAATGCAGAGGGAAACATTTTTCGAATAATGAATTTACAGATTTTAACCTATTTTATATCGGTGTTGAGTTCCACTCAATGCTCAATGCATCCGAAAATGTTTTGAATGGAGACAAAATATCTCAACATACTGATATAGAATGAAACTAAGAAAAATAAAAACTGGTCATATCCGAGTCAGACGTATACCGAGGGTCCCATACCAATTTCGTGATTATATGTCAACGTTTTATAAAAAATGAACTACAATTAATCTAATAAGCTTACAATGATTTTTCCTTTATTTGTACTGCAAGTTCTCATTTGTTCCCAAATTTTATAATTATAGATCAACAATGAAAATCTATACAAAATGCAGCAAAAACGATGTATAAACGCACGTATCTTATGATTACGTTGACTTAAAAGCTTGATTTTTTGTGTGATGTACACGGTGACAGTGACGCAACAGTCACGGTGACAAAAATCACTAGTGCGCGCTATCCCTTAGGGATTTGGTGACGTTTGTCAGGGCGACAATAAATTCTTTGTCACTGTCATGTCACCATGCTTTTTGCTACTGCGCGCATTTGCGGTGACAGTGACGAATTTTTTTACATTTGATAAAATGAATCTCCAAGAGATGGTTGTCTGTGTACTTAAATTAAGAAATAGAAAAAAAAGCAAACGTAGAAAAAATAATCGTTTAGGGATTTGTCATAAAGCTACGGCCTCAATTTAATTTAGTCAATCAGTATGTCGTTGTGTATTTCATCTTCATGAAAACACACGTTTTCATGAAGACTTGGCGATGAACTTGACGCCATTCTTAAAATTAAAATTCGAAGCTGCAATACACACTGCTGTTTCTTGTTTATGCGGAAGACGACTAGTATGGAAACCGCAAGGGGGAGGGGGCACGAAGTGACATTTAGTTCCTAATGCGCGCACAGGCATACAAATCTATGGACGCGGTGACAGTTGCGTCACGGGCGTGTCGCCATCCCCCGCGGACAAAAAGTCACCCAACTGTCACGTATCCAAATGCGCGCACCTTAATTTAGGGTGATGCACACGGTGACAGTGACGCAACAGTCACGGTGACAAAAATCACTAGTGCGCGCTATACCTTAAGTGAACGCAGACCCAAAAATGTATATTAATTTCAGATTGACATCCACGCGATCTCAAGATAAATGCTCTCAACAGATGTACCGATTGCCAACAAGGGGTTCCGTTTTTACCTATTCAGGTACCCTAAAAAAAGCTATTTAAAATTCTAAACGTTCACATACTATTTAAAGATGCTATAAAATCATGTAAACGTAAATAAATCACTTACTAGGCTTACTATAGTATAGCAGTAATTTTACCTGATGAGTCAAAGCCAGTCAATTTCACAATCAGTGGGCGTTACTCGAAGTCATGTTCGGCTAACGTAGCAATACAGATGAGGCGTTCTAACCTTGTCTTTGTTTAGTTGACCTATCAACAACTTTAATTAAATTAAACTTAAAATTTCAACTTGGATTTTGCATGGTTATATAAATAGTGAAGCCAGTCGTAGCGCTGGTGCATGAAATGTGACTGTAAGATCGACTGGTTGTGAGTTCAATCCCCCCTCGAGGAGATGAAATATTGACTTAATATATTTCTATTTCTTCGCTCTGGTGTCGAGGTAACGCGCGGCGTTGAGTTCTGCCACTCAACACACAATGCTTTCAGAATTCGGCAAAAAGTGGGTAACGGAGCGTCTTAACACTAGGTTCCCTCTGCCTACCCTGCTGTGCAGGATACAGCGTGAAGCTGATTTTGTTTTATAAATAGTAATGTAATAAATAAACGTTCGAGGCCATCGTGATCCATAAACGCGACGGTTGCGGGTTTCCTATCGTTTTCGCGTTCTAGTAACAAAGCGTGGCGTGGAGTACCGCCACTCATCATATAATGCCTCAAAAAATCGGCGAAAAATGATAAACAAAGTGTCTTTCGTAGCTTTCTGCTACGCGCGGAATGCACCGTGAAGCTAAAAAAGTAAAATAATACAATAAAATGATGTTAGAAATAAAAAATAAATAAATAATAAGAATAAAACGACAAGTTTTTTTTGTTGATATACGTCACAGATTTATGCCGTCTGTGCCTTTTTTGTTCCTGTGTTTTGCTTGTTAGGGTTTTCGTTTTTTTTCATCTCTGTAATACACTTTCGTGTATGTACCTCTACTTATCTTAGAACAAAGACATGTTGTTCGTGAAGAAAAACCACCGGTATGTAGATAAAAGTAATATATACAACATATTACATTTAATCTTGTTTTATTAGATCGCTTAGTGCCAAAGAATAGCTACAATAAATCAAAGAATACGAGTCGATTATAAACAAAAAAATATAGGAAAACAAACAGTCTCGGCAGAAGATCACAATATATTTTTCTCATGTTACATATAAAATATTGAGTAAAAATAAAAACAGTATAACTTCGAATATCATATTACTTTTATTACTTTAGTATGGCTGTTATTATCAAAGGAGATATTTTACAATTTATTTTCGATCAAAAATAAGCGAATTTATTGAACGCTTTTAGGAGGAATTTTATCATGTAATAAGCGGGTAGCTGTCAACGGCGAAATTAAATTCTTGTGTGGCTTAATAAAAAAAAAGTAAACCTTTGGTACGCTTTGCCCAAATGTAACGAATACTCTCAAAAAAAAACAACAATATTGCAAAATTTATCATAATATTATTCATATATTTAATAATATGCGGTATATTTTTAATAAATATTTTTATAATTACGATATGGAAAGTTTCTATAGGATTTATAAACCTTTTTTACAATACACTGTCATTTTAATTGTAAACAGTAAACATGTCATTTTGAATCGATAGTTTTAACTTTAAAAATGCTGGCAAGAAAAGCATTTACGATCATTTCCAGACGGTGTTTTCGTACTTTTAATTACTTATGTGAGGACAAAACAAAAGACGTGCCACTTAATAATCCATTTCAGCTCAAACCAATAGAGTACGAGAGCCTTACATTAAGAAAACATGACAATGCTAAACGACAAAGGCTGTACGAGTTTGGTCTTTACGTTGCCGCATGTATGCCCAAATATGTTCAAAAGATCCAAATGCAACATACAGACGAACTAGAAATATTGATTGCCCCTGAAGGATTTCATCCCGTCTTAACGTTTATGGCCCATCATCAACACGCTTGCTTCAATCAATGTTCTTTGGCAACTGCTGTTGATGTGCCAAGTAGGGAGTACAGATTCGAAGTTGTTTACAATCTTCTAAGCTTAAGGTATGGTGAACGCGCAAGAGTGAAAACATACACGGACGAGCTGACTCCTTTACATTCTGCTGTAAGTCTGTGGGGTAATTGTAATTGGCTGGAAAGAGAAATGTACGATATGTTTGGTATTATTTTTACTAATCATCCAGATTTGAGAAGAATCCTTACCGATTATGGTTTTCAAGGACACCCACTTAGAAAAGATTTTCCACTTACGGGCTATATAGAAGTGAGATATGATGATGAACTAAAAAAAATTGTGTATGAACCAGTGGAATATGCTCAAGAGATGCGAAGCTACCAATTGGAGTCTCCGTGGAACTATTTACGAAATTTTGACAAGTATTATAATGAAAGTGAACCTGAAAAGAAAAAATAAAATAATTCAGAATGCTTTATTAATTATTATGATCATGTTATAGATATTGAAAATATTATTATAGAAATGAAATAAAAGAGATATAATTTAAAAAATATATTTTTTCATATTAGTTATGTACGTCCATATATGTTTAAATTCAAACATTGTTTTCAAAGAATAACAAAATATATTTATGTTGTATTCGTGCAACATAGCATTACAATAGCCCCAAGTCCTGGTCGAGTATAGACTGTTGCGCAGTGCGGTAAAATATGTAAATACTAAATGAATGATTGGGTTCAACGCACACGTCTCTTGTAAGATTTATATACTAGCCGGTAGGTCGTGGTTGGCTTGTATGATAGCCAGAACTACGGCAATGCAAGTTCTATTGCCGATATCACAGTACATTGTCTAGACCTAAGATTTATATAATGCTAACGTAGGACCAAATATACAACATTTTTAGAATAATTTATTCAATATATACATACATGTTGATCATGTATCAACATGTAACTAGAAAGTAAAAATTAAATTTCAATTCAATTCAATTCTTTATTAATTTTAGAGACATTGCGTGATGAGTGGCGAAAGTTAACGCAAAAGTTTGTCTTACCAGAAGAAAAATAAAACTAATTTGCTTGTTATCAAAGGGATCCGTATCCAAATAATCGCATATACTACACTGTCACATTCTAACTACGTCACGATGACGTCAGATAATTATTATATACGTCGAAAATAAATTATAAAAAAAGATTCCGTTTATATATTAAAAACATAAAGAAGTAGGTACTTATTTATATTTTATTCATAAGGAATCTACCACAATTATATTAAAAATACATTTCCAGAGAAAAATAATATTTTATCTGTATATTCGCCTTGCGGATTACTTAGCGAAGAGCGACGATCGTCGAATATTATCGCGGTTTTCATTTTGTTGGTCTTAACAGGATACAAATGAACCTGTAAGCCCAAAAATAAGATTGATTGGAATGGACGTATTTTAGAATTTTCTTTTACGTGTCTTATCAATTTATCAAAAATCAATAACAATAAAGAAAATGTATTTTGATTTTACTTTATGTACAAAATTTAGTCTATTTATTTATTATATTTAAAATATATTTTAGTAAATATAATAAAAAAAGAGCTTCACACTGTACCCCGTGTACAACAGGGTACGCAGAGAGACAAGCTTCGAGACATATTTCGTTCCACATTATCCGCTGGATTTTGGAGGTATTGCGTATTGATTGACAGAACTCAACGCCGTTGTCTAGACACCAGAGCGAAGAAATGAAAATATAAATTGAAATAAATATTTCATTTTTTCGAGCGGGAATCGAGCCTATAACCCATTTGCCATGACTGGCATTGTCATTAAATATGCATATTATATTAATTAGAGTATTTAAGGTTTCTTTTACCTCAAGTTACATAAGTGTGAAGTCGAGTCATCTCCCTTTGTCGCACGGTAAACAACTCTAGGGAATGTAGGATATCTTAGAAAGACAGTTAGAGCCTTTGTCTATGAGTATTAGTCGTTGTGTTAACTTATTTCTTTGATGAATATTATTATTACACAAAAAGTTGCAGTATAATAATTATATCTTTGTAATATTAATTATAATATATTTAAATATAAAAAACGATAACAAGGTATAATTTCCGTACAAGAACCTTATTTATAAAATTCTCAGTCAAAATTTTAAACCAATTGAAACTACTTTTGACTGAAAAAATATTACCAAATATAACATTGTCCTCACAGGCAGCTTTAGTTTTGTATAAGGAGAAATTATTGGTCAAAAGGTTTTGGTCCAAGCTATGCCTCGCCTCCTCTTAACTTCCATACTCTATTTTACGCTCAATTTATCGTAATATTACGTGTTGAACTGAACTTAACACTTCACTTGATAGCCAGAGGGAGGAAATAACAATATGATTGTATTTTATTACCCTCAAATGGACCTCAACCCGCAACTGCGCCACGACGGTCTTAAAACAAACGACCTCTATACATATGTTAAAACAATAATCAACATTACAAACATTACACGAACAGCCATATATTATATATGTATATATGTTGTATAAATAATTAATATCACCTTGATGACTTATTACATATACATACATGTGTGTTCAAACCGCAAAATGTCATCAACACTAAATGAACATTACGCGATTACCGTAACGAGAAACATGCTTCAGGCAGACGCGTCCCAGAAATTACATTCGCCGTTGACAAGCCTCGAATTAATTAAAGTCAAACAACGCGACCATTCCGCTTAATTCTCTACTTTACAAACAAAATCGATGATTTCATTTCGTTCAGACGCAAGATTGCTGTCAAGTGCCGTAAACGTATAATGCGGTACAGTGTCGTCGAGAGGCGTTTTGTGGTGTTTAAGAAACGTATGTTTTGTTTATTATAATTTTTTTTAGTTTTGTTAATACTAAAGTAGTAAAGGGGACTGTAAACGTGACTGGTTGTGGATTGGAGTCCCATTTGGGGGAATGAAATATTTAATATTTTCATTTCTTCGCTGTGGTGACGTGTGGTGTATGTTTTAATGTACTAAAAAACAAATTGATATTGATAGAAAAAAAAATCCTACAAAATTAATTGTTAAAAATCGTTTATTTAGCATATCAATTTAATTGTGTTTATAAAGCTATAATCTGTCTTACTAAGATACCAAAAATAAAAACAAAAAAAAACTGTACAAACACTACTATTTATTTGTATACGAATTTTGAGGTGTTAACCCGAATACACTTTCCATACCAAAAGTGAGTGGAAAAATGAATTTATTTCGCGGCGCACTCAGACTTCCAATTATAAACTTGGATTAACGTTACCAATTAAATATACGGTCACTTTCAAATTGTTTGTTTGTTGTTAGCCCTATACAATTAGTTTTGCTTTATCTTAGATTAGATATATAATCTGTGTATTGTTTTTTGTTCACACTGTATTCCACATACATATAGCAGGCAGAGACAAGTAGGAGAGAGTTGAGACACTCGGTGTCTCTTTTTTCGCCCAAATTTTAAGACATTGTGAGTAGTAGACGGAAATATATTTGCGATTCTTTTTTTCTAAAGGAAACCTGTGTAGAATTTTTCAAGAAAATTTAAAAGTATTTCTTGCGGTTCTTTCGACTGTAGGTGTTGAATTTATAGCTTTCTTAAGTTTCCCAGTTTTTCATAAAGTCACAAAGTTCTATAGCTAAGTGGAAAAATTATTTATATTTAGTATTTATTAATTTTTTTCAATATAGTACATATATTTGCTATTACAAATAGTAAAAAATAAAATACTGACTATTGTTATATAGAAATTATTTTTTTGTCAGAATATCTATTTATGATATAGAAATGGTATCCTATACTTTATATGAAATAAAATAATTAATAAATAATCAATGACTTTTGAATTATAATGTTTTGTGTGTTACTTTATAGAACACTTACAGTGGATTTTACACTTATAAACTTTTTGTTTGTTTAGAATAATACAAAAATATACAACTCCAATATTCAAAGGTTGCCTGGAAGAGATCGCTTTAAGCGATAAGGTCGATTTTAAGTTTTTACATGGTTTTTTTTAAGGTACAATAAATTATTATTATTATTTATTAAATATAGGCTTTATACCATATATAGATATACTGTTATATAGAATCTATACTATATTAGCTCATTGAAAACACAAGGCAGTTTGATATAGACCGCCACAGGCACGGGAGCCGGTCTATCGACATAATCGAGCGGTGGATTGGAAGCATTTAGTTAAGCCGACGCACATGACTTAGCAGTGGCGGAATCCTCTTGTATGGCCGCAATGTTGAACACTTCACATCTTGGGCATAATTTACTAATAATGTAAAGTTCAAAGGGCTTTAAGGGGCAATATAAATAGAACATTTGATGATATAAGAATTGATTATTTTTTACAATAAAATTACATATAAATGATAGTTTGTGATTTTAGTACAGATAAATGAATTTAACTCTCTGAAGTATATCTATTTTATCCAAAAAGTGTAATTGGCAATTTTATATTTTTAGTGCAAAATTGTGGAATGCTAACATATTTCTAGTAAATCTATAAAATGAGATTATGGTATTGGATGGAATAATTTGATCAATAATATTATGTAATATGGTGACAAAACGTCAAAAAAGAACGTTTATAAGATAGAGTTTTTAAAAAAAGCTTCTGAAATTATATTACACATATTAATCTAGTTTAAAGCAAATTAAGGAAAAAAATCCAGGAAAAAATATGCTAAAAATGTCATTTTTACGGAAAACACTCTAAAATTCAATGAAGCGGTAATGTGTATTTACAAGAATTCCCAGCAAGCGCGACTAATTTCTGCTAAGTGCTCACGTACGGCCTTGAATGTACCGTCGTTTCGTTCGAAAATGTAATTATTTTTGGTAAAACCGTCTTACCAATTGTATTAATTTAACATATTATAATATAACAATTTTGTATTGTAATATATTTTATTTTGCTATACATTTGGTATAAAATTTAAAAAATTGGCACTTGTAAAGATAAAAAAATGAATTCTTAGCTGCTTTTTTTTTAGGTTTATATTTTGTAATTTCTTGATGTTTTAATAACCATAATATTTCTTTATGTATTCTAAATAAAATTAGTTTAAGTGAAAGAAAAATTGTTAAATACATTAATATATACATATCTTTAAGCGATGGTTGAATGTCTCTTGCAAATGTTACCTGGATGTTGGCAAGGATCGTGGGAGAGAAACGTCTTCGACTACGTAACATTCCTTACCTCCAACCTCGATCATGTACAGAGCGTTAGTTTAGTGGAAACACAAGTCCATTTAGTTTTAATACTTAGAAATAAGATATTTATATTGGATATTGGGAAGAAAGTGGCTTGTTGTTTATTTAAACATTATTAGTTTTATTTCTGGATATTCTGAAAATTATATTTAGACAATGATTGTCTTCAACGTGACCTCTGTTCTCATGTTTATATATTTTTATAATATATAAAATTGAGAACAGTAATATATTTTTTTGATTTTTGATGAAAAAAATAATAATAATAAACATTCTCTTTAACTTTCTGTACGCAAAAATAAAACTCTTAAGTTGTAATTGAATCTACATCCATAGCATTCGCTTAAGCACACTACATTGATTAAATAAAGGAAAAAATATTTTTTTGAAAATAAAAATTAGAAAAAAAATCAAGAAAAATAACAGTACATTTTTGATTCAGAAACAGCATGTATTTCAGTACTCGGTGCTATGCATCAAACGTCGGACGAGAGTGTTACACAAATGTTTGTTTAAGTCAGTCAATTGCGATAGCTACGACGCCTGCTACGGAGAGTTACGAATCTCGAAATTATATTGCGATTGTGCTATTTTCTTTCTCGCTGTAGTTTTTAATTTTTTTTTCGGCTTCACGCTGTATCCCGCACACTGCAGGGTAGGCAGAGGGAACCTAGTGTTAAGACACTCCGTTCCCCACTTTCTGCCGAATTCTGGAGGCATTGCGTGTTGAGTGGCAGAACTCAACGCCGCTCTTTGCCTTGACGTCAGAATATAAATTTAAGTAAATATTTCATCTCCTCGAGTGGGGATCGAACCCACAACCAGTCGGTTTTACAGTCAAACTTTGTGCCGCTGCGCCACTGTAGTTGGCCTCAGTAGTTTTTAATGGTAACTGATTAAAATTATATTTTTTTAGGTCGTTATGGAGCAGTTGCAACAAATAAAGTAATCATACAAAAAAAAGAGTAAGTGACTCTTTTTTTGTATGTTTATTCGGCGGTTCACATTCATTTTCAGTAGTTGGACAAGGTAAACCAAAATAAACGGAAAGTTCTCAACAAAACTATACATTTCTTGTCGTATTTTTGTACGTGAAAATAAAAAAAAAGAAAACGAAATATAATTATAGAATATAAAAATTTTAGATCGCTAAATATCATAACATCAAGAATCAATAATCCTAGCATCTGTAACAGTAAGAGTAATATTTCACGTAAACTGAGTTAGGGGACAAACAATCTGGTAGTAACCTTACGCTGCCCATAAAATATGTACTTCGCACACAATACACTGTGTTCGTCACCTTGGAACAATAAATGCCAAATCATGTAGTCCGGTGTGGGTGTCATCGAAAAGTTATGGTTAACGTTTGAAAGTCAATGGTCGTGCATTCGATGCTCTTTGGGGAGAAAGTAAATATTTACAAATATTATTGTTTTCATTTTCTTTGAGGCCGGTCGTGGTGCAGCGGCACGAGTTGTGACTGCAAAACCGACTAGTTGTGGGTTCGATCCCCACTCGAGGAGATGAAATATTTACTTAAATTTATATTTCCGTTTCTTCGCTCTGGTGTCGAGGTTAAGCGCGGCGTTGAGTTCTGCCACTCAACACGCAATGCCTCCAGAATTCGGCAGAAAGTGGGGAACGGAGTGTCTTAACACTAGGTTCCCTCTGCCTACCCTGCTGTGTGCGGGATACAGCGTGAAGCTAATTTATTTTTTATTTTTTATTATTGTTTTCATAGTATAGTTATGTCAAGACCATCGGCAATTTGAATATAAAATAAATAACTCAATATAAAATAAATAACAATAGCTTAGATACCGAGTTTTCTACTACGAATAAGACTGATATGAATATAAGTTTTATTAGCTTCACGCACTATCTCGCAAATTCTGCATTCTAGTATTAATACACTGTTTCCCACTAAGAGTAGTTATTTTTGGCATTATTCATTATTTCCTACAAACTGGAATTATAGCGGTAACTAAATTACTCTAGTAAAATAACAAAATTAAGCCTACAAATTTCAAAATGATGAGTGGTTGTTATATTAAAAACATCACTGAAGTAAACATTTGCCATTATTTGTCACTATTTTGTTACTCTCTAATTCTATTAGAAAAGTCAATCAATAAAAGAGATAATTTATTTTGCCTTTTGTTGGATAAGGCTAAGTATAAAAGGTACTAAGTTCAATACCAATATCATTATACCTTTACTCGTTTTAGTAATTTTTTTGTATATTTATATAAATTAATAATATATATCAACAGTAACATAGTATATATAATGGTATATAATATAAATTTAAATAATACATATAATAACATAATAATCTTAAATTTTTGTGTTTATAAATTTTTTTTTTTAATATTTTGAAGCGTAAAAACTGATTTTTGGCTTTGAAAAAATAATAACCAAAGCTCTTTTAAAATTCCAAATGCAAACGGAAGAAATCGAACACATCAAGTTTCGTTGTAGCTGTCTACCCAAGCTGTCACACCTTCGTTTCCCTCGCAGTTTCAGATTTAGCCATTTTTGATTGTAAATTCAAAAGAAATTCTACTATTATTCTGCTCAAATTACTTATATAATATAGATTAGGTCAGTCTATTTTGATATCGTTTTTGATTAATAATTATTTTCTCTGGCATAAAGGTTTTTGAAATATATTATTTCTATTATTGGCCAGGCAAGAGATATGTATCTCGGTTGAGATGAAGTAAAAGAGATATGTCGAGACCGTAGCTCGTCGCGCTACGCTCTCTCTGGCTATCCCGCCAGAGATAAAGCGTGAAGCTAAGAAACGACAAAAAAAAATATATAAAACAAAATATCCTTTTTTTATTTTTTCTAAAATAATTCGAGAGCAACTATTAATAAATATAAAACTTTAGCTTTTACATTGCAAAAAATTACGACTACATCAATACAGAAAAAAAGAAACAAAATAGTTTTACTTGGACTTTTGTTGCAGGAGACGCCGATCAAATGGCAAAGTTTTAGTATCCGACAAGCCGTTGTAAGTGCACTTTGTCACTTAGATTGGAAAATATTGCTTTTAGTAAAGGAACTAATGCTGGGAGTTGAAAACCAAGGTATTTTTCTCTTCACAGTATATAATAAGAAAGGGAAGCTTTTATAGAGCGTGGTCCGTGACATTTATATAATAAAAGTAATTGTTTTATTATATTATTTTACATAAAGCGATATACGAAAACAGTAAAAAATGTGGCTGTACTTTGAATATTTTTACGAGAAAGTACTTCTTAAACTATAATTTACAGATTAGAAGAAGAACCCGTGATTTTTAAATTATTGTCTTTTTCTCTGTTCAACTGTTAGCTTGTTCATCTGTTTGTATCCGCATCTTCTAAACACTTCGACGGATTTAAATATTTATTTATTATATAGCTATTAGGCCTGGGAAAGATTTCACCTGATGTTGATTCATAATAGTTATAGTAATCCAACTAAGCCATAAGAAACAATGTAATACTGCTTTAACAAAGATTGTTGAACGGGACAAGCATTTACTATTGATATATAAAAATTCAAGATCTTTAGATCTCATGGAAAGCCATATATAGTTCACTGTTCAGCTTTAAGAAATTTGGAAATGCCGCCGTCGCAAAAGATGATCTTAACAAGCATTTTCGATTGATGGTAAAAAAATTACATTCGGAATATTTGACTAAGCAGTAGATCAGGTTAAATTTAATAAAATAAGGAAATAGCACATAAATAAAAGTTATGATAGGATGGTTACATAATTTTTAGCTTCACGCTGTATCCCGTATGTAGTAGGGTAAGGAGAAGGAATCTAGTAATAAGACGCTCCGATTTCCATTTTTCTCCTTTGCTTCTACATTTGGTGTAATATATGTTCTAGTGTAATGTACGAAGGAATGAAAATGTTTAATATTTAATTTCCTCAAGTGAGAATCGAACCAACAACCTGTTGCGTTTACAGCCACTTGCGTGTACCCCTGAGGTCGTCGTGGCGCAGAGTGTGTAAACAAGATTAAATAAGTTTAATTTCCACTTGGGGGAGTGACTTTATTTGAATTTAAACATTGAATACCGCCATTCAACACAAGTTTTCAAAGTTTTGGTCTTTTCATTGATAATGGTTAATAAATGGGGCAATGTGGAAATGGCCATAAAGTCCCCGCAAACGAAGTTATGGATGGCTACTATTACAATACAAGGATGAAATAATAGCTTACTTTTAGACAAACTTTTAGAGAATAATAATTCTACTAAATAATTTTAGAAAGCTGAATTTTGAAGTTTTAATATCGATACATAACAACACACTTTTACAAAGACAAAACATATTTAAATATAAGTTAAGAAACATTTTATTAGTATTTTCTTTGTATAAGAAAGTATATCTGAAATAGAATTTTAATAAGCCTATTGCATCGCTGCTAACTTATTTAGAATCCGTTTTACGCAAAAGGTGGAATTCTTACCAACTTCCTTTCATACTCGACTCGGACTAACAAAAGGCTGTTGAAACTGCGCTCTTGCACCATGAACTATGAAGCATGTTTGACTTTTCGAGAGCGGTAGGCTGCGGAACAGTGACACGGTTATTTCCCTCGTGATAAAATGAACACAAAAATATAAAACTTAAATGCTACGTCGAAAATTGTACTTTAGTACAAAAAAGTGTTAAATTAAAAAAGTTTCGAATGAATGAATAGTTGAATATTTGTTCTGTATTCAGAAATGTATTAAGTTTCATTTGTTTTATAAAGTTTTATTTTATGTATTTACATAGGCAATATATCAGTAATTATTTTTTTTTATTATTTGTAAGCGGTAATTCATTTAGCACTATTATTACAATTGTAAATTTTATTTAGGACATAAAATAGGCTTTTTATCGATAATACAAATCCCAAACTTGTAGGAGGATGAGGATTATCCTACAAATAAGGAAAAGGAAAAAGTGAAAACCAACACAATAACCTTAATTATAACTAGAGTGTGGTACTTTTATGTACGAAAATTATTTTTATTCTATAACATTTTTCCTTGTTTACATAACGTTTAAATCAAATACAGGTGAATAAAATAGAAGTAGGAAGTTAAAGTTGCGTCCGCTACAATGCCTGGAATACGATTTAAAATGACGATTCATATTTAAAGCTGGACAAAAACTATCGGTATTCCGAGCGAAACAAATAAAAGGAATATATTGCGATAGCTCCAAAGAGAGTGAAAAATGTATTTTCTTTCACAGTGCGCATAACGTAGAGGACATGAAATATGGTACAGATTCCGCCCGGCTCAGCGTGCGGGACTTCTATCGGTTTCACAACTCGAATCGAAGTAAATTTTTGCTTTCAGCTTCAAAATACACCTTCAAATCCAGATTTTGTTTGAATATATTATGTGAATGGCACTTAGTACAATTTTAGGGTTTTGCTCCTTAAAAGGTAAAAACGGAATCCTTATGGGATCACTTTGTTCTCCGTTTGTACGTCAGTCAAGACCATTTATCTTGAGATTGGAATTGATCTGTCATCAAGCTGAAATTAATATCAAATATTGAAAATAATATAAGCTAAAATTTGAAAATAAATAATTAAGCTTCTAATCATCGCAATAAAAAAATACGAGTGTTTATGCATCGATTTTGCTGCGTTTTGCATATATTATGCATTTTATAAGCTTCCCTTAACGTTTAGTGTTTCTTTTTTTATCTTCGTCATGTATACCGCATATACCCGCGTTCCATCAAAACACTTCTGTCACACACTTTCTTGCGAATTTAGGCACTGCGTGTTAAGTATCGGAACTCAACGCCGCGCTGTGGCTCGTTACAGCAGCGAGGAAAATAATATTAAATATTTTATTTCTTCGAGTGGGTATCGAACCCGCAACCTTCGCGTTGACAATCACATGCTTGTGCCTCTGTGCCGCGACTGCATTAAATTTGTTTTGTTTAGATTGGTTAATAACTAAAAAAAATTATAGTAGTATCAACAAAAGTATTGTTACTTGAAAAAAAAATGCTACGAAGTTACTTTATTGAATAGGCTTTATAATAATAGTCTTTGAAATGATAATTTTTCGAATGTATTTCTTATTCATATTAAATAAATAATTATGTACTTTAAGCGGGCAAATCGACGAGCGAGTTGCTAGTTTAAGAAATGTAATTCTAATTTAAAGTGAAGATAAATATTGCTATTACAATATAATTATAATATTTAATTAAATTACAATATAATAATAGATGCTATGGTTTTGTTTGAAAAAAGTTATTACTTAGTTTTTTTTATTTATTTCATACGTGAGAGTAGAGGCCGGCTAGATACAGGGGCATAGCGTCTGAATGCAAACGCGACGGTTGTGGGTTCGATTTCCACTCTGGTAAAAATTAAAAATTAAAAATTAAATTAGCTTCACGCTGTATCCCGCACACAGCAGGGTAGGCAGAGGGAACCTAGTGTTAAGAAACTCCGTTCCCTATTTTCTGCCGAATTCTGGAGGCATTGCGTGTTGAGTGGCAGAACTCAACTCTGCGCTTAGCCTCGACACCAGAGCGAACAAATGGAAATATAAATTTAAGTAAATATTTCATCTCCTCGAATGGGGATCGAACACACAACCAGTCGGTTTTACAGTCACACTTTGTGCCGCTGTGCCACGACTGGCCTCCACTCTGGTGTTTGAATTATTTTCATTTCCTCTCTCTGATCTCTCAAGACCAAGTGGTATAAATGTAATAATTTAAAAATAAAGAATATAGGAACTTGTCACCAGATTCCCTTTACATAAAAAATATATTGTATTAATAAAATATAAATCATTATTTCTCTATTTATTAAAACTTCAAATTAAATTGAAAACAAAATTCAATCAGTCAATATTATTTTATCTTTTATATTCTAAATAAAAGCGCACCGTTTTGTACAGTAATCAATGTAGATTTATGACCGTTAGGGTTAAACAACGTGCAATGGCCGATGTCAGCCATTTGTTTGTATAACACAGCCAAATGCAGTATGTACGTAGCTGTGTTCGTGTACTAAATAAAATTCTGTGGAGCTGTGCGATTTGATATTATAGAAAATATTTGTTTTAGGTTAAAAAATGTTTATTGCTAAATGAAACTGTTGATGAATAAGTTAGGTACTGTGTTCTAAAAATACATTGTTGTGAAAAAATAATGTTATACTATTTGCTTTTATTAAGGGCGGTTGTAGCAGTTGACTGCAAACGCGATGATTGTGGTGTGATACTCGAAGGGATGACTATATTTAAATTATTTTTAGATATAACGTGGCGTTGAGCTCCGCCATTTAAAATTGAGCGGAATGTGGGGAACGGAATGTCTTAATACTAGGTTCCCTATGCGAAGTCTGTTTGTTTGTTGTTTTTTTTATGTAGAAAATTTCATGTAAAACACATTTCAAGCACAATTAAATATTTTATTTTAAATTTACATATCACAAAGAGAATAAATTAAGTTGGGGGTGTAGATTAAGATTTATCCATTCTAATTAATGCAGCTCGTTCTAATAAAGTTCCAGCGTGTCGAACAGTAATGAATGTCACTGTAGAACTTGGTTACAAATTTGCTCCTAACAATTTATTGAAAGGTAAATAAGTAGTAATAAATCTGTTTTGTTTTTTTTTAGTCTTCGCAATGTGTCTGAAAATCAAGAAGAACTCAACTCTTCACAACTCTTAGTTATATACATTGGCCACGTGGGCGAAGACAGAGGCAAAAGCTAGTGCTTATATATTAATGTTAATTTAAATCATTATATTGAAATTTATTCACAATAAAAATATTTTCGTATTTTATGTACAAGTTACTGAAGGATATAATGTAGTGAATCATTTTATTTCTTTCATATTATCATTATTATCCTCGGACAAGATTTGTTTTCATTAGATTTGTTCTAATATAAATAGATTTTGCTGGACCAATGATATCTCAATATTGTGTTCTCGTAAATGATATGATTTATTTACTATATCGTGTAATACACGAATGAAGGAATATTCGATGAAAGATAAACTTGAAATCGTTACTGTATATTGATATGTTATGTTTTGTTTATTGAGGCCAGTCGTGGCGCAGCGGCACGAGTTGTGACTGTAAAACCGACTGGTTGTGGGTTCGATCCCCACTCGACGAGATGAAATATTTACTTAAATTTATATTTCCATTTCTTCGGTCTGGTGTCGAGGCTAAGCGCGGCGTTGAGTTCTGCCACTCAACACGCAATTCCTCCACAATTCGGCAGAAAGTGGGGGACGGAGTGTCTTAACACTAGGTTCCCTCTGCCTACTCTGCTGTGTGCGGGATACAGCGTGAAGCTGATTTAATTTTTATTTATGTTTATTGAAGTTATACCAACAAAAAATATTGCTTATAATAAATAGTCTAATGTTGTTTGTGATTTCAAATGTCACTTGAAAGAGTTTTTAAATTTTGTCTGTTTATTCTCCTGTTCTGTTTCAATACTGCGACGTTAAGTCGCGGTAACCAACACGCACGCAACGCGACACTTTGAGTTGAGTGATTTTTTTTTTGGAGTAAAATATGCTCCTCGTTGCATGTTTTATTTTTATTGGAATTTAAACACGGAATAATATTTCATTATTTTTCCTTACCTTACAATATTAAAGTTCAAAATCTGCCATCGTAACATACTTAAAATAACATTGCCTCTTCTATCTCTACGATAGATAAGTTACATAGTCGAGATTTCCCAAACACATAATATTTACAAAAAATACCTATCAAAAAAAAATCATAAATACTTCCCATTTAGCATCACCATGTTGCGATCCATACATGGTGTTCAGAATTATTGAACAAATGTTTGTTTAAGTCACCCAATTGCGACACTACTAGCTGTACAGACCCAGTAACTGGTCTATCGGCTTGCCCGGACCGCTGAGTTGTAAACGGTTAGTTGATTAGGCTACACGCCTTGGTAGTGACGGAATTTCTCTCCTTTGGCCGTAGGTGATCAAATTTATGTATTAAGATGCAAAGGTGATGTGTACTGCAAGGTTTATATTTAAGTTAAAATCATTTTTAATGGTGCTGGGAGGCTTTCTGTGAAAGTATATGAAACTTTTGTACTTACAATAAATGTATTATTTCTTGTGTATTTTACATACGTAATCATGTGTTGAAACTAATTTGACAGTTGTATAAAAAAAAACTATTAATTTGAATAAATATTTTTTTTTTAGCTTCACGCTGTATCCTGCACACAGCAGGGTAGGCAGAGGGATTCTAGTGTTAAGACATTCAGTTGCCTATTTTCTGCCGAATTCTGGAGGCATTGCGTGTCAAGTGGCACAACGCAACGCCGCGCTTTGCCTCGACACTAGAGCGAAGAAATGTAAATATAAATTTAAGTAAATATTTCATCTCCTCGAGTAGGGATCGAACCCACAACCAGTCGGTTTTACAGTCACACTTTGTGCCCCTGCGCCACGACTGGCCTCTATATGAAACTATATCAAACTTTTATACAATAAATGTATTATTTCTTGTAAATTTTGCATACGTAATTATATGTTGAGACTAATTTGATAGTTGTATGAAAAAAAAATGATATATTTGACAAATAAAGGACGTTTTTTCTTGGGAGTATAAATTAAAATAAAGCTTAGCTATGACATACAGTTTGACTGCGATATTTTACATATTGAAAGGTGTTATGTTGTTCACAACACTAATAGAATAGTTTCCAAACAGGACGTAGTGTCGTTCTAGGTAGTTACGTCATCCCAAAGTGCTGAGCAAGTACATTCCGTTGGCCGCTCTGGTATATTCGCAGAACCCTTAACATAAGCTCTTTGTTATCAAGTATAAACATGTATCGTTTAACATAAGCTTTTTGTTATCAAGTATAATTATGTATCGTTTAACATAAGCAACTGTATCAATTACCATAAACAATTGCATCATCTAGCGGATGTTGAAATGTAATATAATAAGTAAGTTAGTAT
>JAATLQ010038184.1:7669-82186 GCA_013421005.1 Heliconius erato x Heliconius himera | reverse complement strand
TTTGTATTTGGACTTCGCAAGTACGACCATGTCTCCGAATTTCGAAAAAAGCTCAAGTGGCTCCCAATTCGACTTCGCCGGAATACTCATGTTCTTTGTCTCCTTTATAATGTTCTATTTAACCCATCTTCTCCCTCATACCTCAAACAACGTTTTAAGTTTTTGTGTGAATCACATAATTTCCCACTCCGCTCTAAGTTTAACTTAGCTCTTGACATTCCTTGCCACACCTCTTCCTTCTATACAAATTCCTTTTCTATCAAATCCGTCCGCCTGTGGAATTCCTTACCCTTAACAATTAAACAATCTAAAACCTTGCAAACTTTAAAAAAAAGGCTAAAAGAATGTTATCTTGCACTTTTAGTAGTACTGGGTAAAATTGGTCATTTGCTTATTCAACTACTATTTTTCCTCGTTCGGTGTTATGTATGCATTTATATATGTACGTTTGTATGTAAGTATATAGGTATGTATGTATGTATATATGTATGTATGTATGTATATATGTATGTATGTATGTATGTTTGTATGTATATATGTATGTATGTATGTATTTATGGATGTATATATGTATACCTCTATACGTATGTTTATATGCTATTAAAGTTTAATATATAAATATTCATTTGCTATGTACACCCCTTCCCATTTCATTAAATCTCTCCTCTACCCAAAGGTTGCCTGGAAGAGATCGCTCATTTAGCGATAAGGCCGCTTTTTGTACTGATATATATATTTTTTACAATATTGTGATCTGTATTTCTGGTGTACAATAAAGAATATTTTACTTTTATATAGTTATAAGAAAGATACGCGAACGTTAAATTGGTATATTAATGTAATGCCCTTTAAAGAAACAAACTCAAGTGGATTTACATAATCGGCCGCCTGGCGGTAGGGAGTTCGATTTTATGTGAAGCTTAGAGAGCATTCTCTCTTGCCAGACGATAATTCTTAGTAATTTTCTTTGGGTAGCGGAAATTTGTAAATATTTTGACGTAGCTTGATGATAACGTATAGCTTAGTGGTCAGAGCGCCTGGTCAGTTTCCAGGAGGCGCGAGTTTGAGTCCCGCTACGTTCAATTTTTTATACGTTTTCTAAATAAATATATTTTAACCATATGCGCTAATATCTCCTATACTCGTAAATATATACAAATACTAGTGACTCGCTCGCGGCTTCGCCAGCTTAAACTACTGAATTATTTACTTCATACATTGAATTACATTTCATTGTTTTAATATATAATGTATATTTGCAAAGCCTTAAGATTTCAAATGTAACAATTATTTAAATCTTAAGGTTGCATTTTTGTACTTCCTATTAGGAGATTTAATAGTTTTGAACCTTTGGTTGAAAACCAATGTATACATAGATCTCAGCTTCGCTGAATTTTTCGAGGCATTGTGTGTTGAGCGGTGGAACTTTTGAATATATAAAAAAAAAATCCCCCCAGCGGATAATCGACCCCACAACTGTCATGTTACAATCGCATCCTTGTGCCCCTGCGCCACGATAACCTCCATGTATAGATATAAAATATTATTTCGTTGTAAAGTTACAAATATGATAGTTTATGGTTTGTATGAGAAACGGTTGGCTTTTGGTTAGAGGCTAACTCGGGGAATTGAATTATTTCCATATTCCTGTTCTTTTTATCTACCCTATTATGAGGGAAAAACGTAAAGTTTAAAAAAACATTTTAGGGTCAAGCTTAATAAGACTTTACATCCACACAGGTGGCTTGGATATAGGGATATACAACACAACTCGCTCAAGTTGTCAAAAGTTGAAAGTTTTCCAACTTATTTAACTTATCAAAAATATAAAATTGTATGTAAAATTCTTAATAGCGTTCAAAAGTTATTTGTGTTATTTTTAACATACTCTTATTAAGACACTATCGTAGCGTAATGCCATATGAAATAGTGTATGTACGTTATAATTAAAGGAATATTTGTATAATTTTAGACTTATGCTCGTCTCAGGCAAGGCAAGACAAGGCGTAGGGCAAGGTAAATTTAGTGTCAAAACACTCTGTTTCTTACGTACCGGCTGATCTTTAAAATATTGTTTATCGAATGTAGTCTACCAGAGCCGGAGCGGATGTATCATATGTACACAATGATCAGTTATTTTCATTTCATTTATTTCCTTTCCAGTTATCTATAAATCAATATAGATATCAAAAAAAATATTTGTAAAAACAAAAACCCCGACTGCATAAAACTAAAAAGAAAATAAACAGGCCCAATAGTTTATTAGGATTAACAGTCGGAACCTCTTTATATTATGCGGGATTCGTGGTAAAGATTTTATTGATTACCCGTCCCGACTGTTAATCCTAATAAACTATTGGGCCTGTTTATTTTCTTTTTAGTTTTATGCAGTCGGGGTTTTTGTTTTTACAAATATTTTTTTATTTTTCACTTTTTTGTTAGAATTTACTATGGTAATGATAATCATGATATACCTGTTTGAAATCCTCGTATTATGCTCTTGAAATTGATACCCATATTGTGGTATTTGAAACGAAAAAAATTTTTTTCACTAAGTGCAATGGCGTCCCATAGCCGCCATGATTGTTTTTTTTAAAGTAAACCTATTTAAGAACACTTGGGCTGTTAATACGAATCTAACTATACCTCAATTAAGTAAATCTGTTCAGCGGTTCTGGAGATATGAGGTAATAAAGAATATTACATACATACAAGATACGCGTGAAAAACATAACCCTTCCTTAGCAGTCGGGAATAAAGACAATATCACACATTTAATTAAACTGAAATTAGGTCACTAGTTCGTATTCCACGTACGGAATATTTTTATACGAAACATAATTTATCTTGTTAGTGAAGTTAATGAAGATATAGGTACAATATATGTACGTCATACTTGTTAGGTTTCGCACTTAGCGTTGTTTAACGAGGACATTTGTTACATGTTGTTTCTTTTACAAAGTGCATGTATGAAGAATATATATTTCTTTAGCTTTAGTATTCTGACCATAACAGGATAGGCCGGGAACCTGGGAACCTAGTATTAAGACACTCCGATCTTATTATTAAACTTCTGTTGTCCACTTTCCGCCGATTTCTGGTGGCATTGCGACGGCGGATAACTGGCGGAACTCAACGCCGCGCTTTGCTTCGTTATAAATTGAGAAATTGAAATGTTTAATATTTTAATAGGAATCGAACCCACAATCTCTACCTATCCTTCTATGTGCAAGATACAGCTTAAAGCCAACAAAAAACCAAATATTAAATATTTCTATTTAAATTAACAGTGGAAATTAGAAAAGTATATTAATAGAATCTGTCCGTTTATCTCCCAAAATAATGAATATACATAATGATGACTAAATATATTTACTCGTAACCTAATATCTTTCCAATATCACAGTGATTCAATCAGTGCAAATCAAAGTATTATTAAATAGCATTTACCATTTCATTTCTATTATTTTACTTATTTTGGTAATATACTTTTTTTGATTGTATGATATTTAATTTCATTACATTTGAATTTCAATTGGTTGTCTTGGAATAGGGGCATCATCGTGCCACTGTAAGCTCGACGGCCGTAGGTTGAATCCTATCGGAGAATGAAATATTTAATATTTCCGTTTCCTCGCTCTGGTAACGAAGCAAAGCGTGGCGTTGAGTTCCACCACTAAACAGGCAATTCCTTAAAAAATCGAAGGAAAATAAAGAACGGCAAATTCTTAATGAGGAAGTCTTTAGACTAGGTTCCCATATTCCTCTAAAAAAAAATATTACATATCTGAGACCGTCGTAGCGCAGAGGAACAGCATATGACTGTAAACGTAATTTCCCATTTTCTTAATTTTCGAGATATTGAAGTGCGAACCTCAACGTCGTTCATTGTTTTATTTAAATACCGAGGAAAAGAAAAGTTTATTTCATTTACATAATATTCACTTAGATGTGGATATAATAAACATTTTTTTCTTTAAAAAATGATAAATATATAAATCTAAGACTATAAACCAGAAATAGCAATGGCAATCTCTACACTATATCAAACAAATTACATTTCAAGGAACTTTTAGAACCCCACACGTCCCCAAATCGCCTTGACGAATTGCCTTAATTATGCATGTGTCACTCGGATCGAATCCTAAGCTTTCGTGATGCGGTGAGCTTCTTCACTGATATACGATCACTTTCAGTTTAAAAATGAATCACATTTGTATTGGGCTTTATATAAAATGTGTTTGAAAGTTAGCTGTTGGTTATTGTATCAGTTTTTCAGTTTCACGCTTAATCCCGCAGAAAGGGCGGACACAACGTAGTGCCAAGGCATGTAGCAGCGTATGCCTAGGGAACCCGGGAATCTGGAGTTAAGACCCTCCGTTTGCATTAAAACTCTTACGTTACTTATTTTCCACCGAATTCTCGGGCATTGTGTGTTAAGTGGTCTTCACTTTACCTTTATAGGAAAAAAACGTGGTTCTGCGATTGCTATGTAATATAATATTCTTGATTTAAAAAACCTGCTTATATTATTCGACCACACAAAAATGTTAACGAGGCATGTGGAATAAAATTTACTAAAAGATCTTTCGATATGTCAATAACTTTGTGACATGATTATTTTTCTTCGAATTCCAAATAATAAATCCTCTGTAAAAGTTGTATAAATAAACTTTTCGTATGGATTTTCAATACTTGGCTGTTAATAATTTTATATGAGAGGAATGTTAATGGTAACGCAACGTCTGATTGAACACGCAATTATTGTGGGTTGAATTTCCACTTGGGGAAATGAATTAGATCCTTTTAATTGCTATGGAAACGAGACAAAGCGCGGCGTTTAGTTCCGCCTTTTAGTACGCAATATCTCATTATGCGGAATTCATCAGTTATGCGGAATGAGGATCGAAGTATCTAAACCCTACATTTCTACTGTCTATTTCGCAATATGCAGGATATGTTACGGCGTAGAGCTAAAAATATCTTAAGTTATGACGGCTACGCCTGCGTGATTTACGTAAGCGTACTACAACATGTTTTTTACGACATCATATTACATATTTTTCCTTTACATATTTCCGCTTTTATCTAATACAATATACAAGTATTATACATACTAACCTTCCTCATACATAATCCTTCTTGGAAGTGATTTTTTTATTTCACGCTGTATTCCGCACATTATAAACAAGGCAAAAGGAATGTTAAGATACTCCGTATCAAATTTTCACAAGAATTTTCGTGTGGAGTAGCAGAACTCAACGCAGTGTCTTGTTACCAGCGAGAAGAAATGAAAATATTAAATATTTCATTTCCTCGAGTAGGAATTGAATCTACAACCTGTCACGTATAGTCACACCTTGTGCCCCTGCATCACGACTGCCCATAATGGTTTAATATTATGATATATTTAAAAACAAAAATGAAAAAAATAATATAGATATGTTGTGGTTAAAGTTATTTTACTCTTAACAATATACATATATATATACCCACGATCGAAAGTTATCTCGAAATTCAACCAATACATAAAACATTTAACAGAAAGTCAACAAAATCAATTGCCCTAATTAATTGCATTAATTAAGTATTCTGTCCACGCCTTTCTTTGTACGTGACATTAGTTAAACAAGTTAAGTCATACGCCGTACCTAATGGAAATATGAAGTGTAAATATGTTAAATTCAATTTTGTTTTAGTTTGAAGATATTATATTCGAAATCGTATCGTATGGCGTGGTCGTTCTGCGTCTGAATGTAAGCGCGACGGTTGTCAGTTCGACTCAATTTTCATTTCTTATAAAATTCTCTGATGAAAAGGCAAAACCTGGCGTTAAGTTTCACACTCATCATACAAAAATCTCAAAAATTGTGTGAAATGTATTTTGATGAACAGAGTATTTTAACACTACGCTCCCGTTCCGTTATTATTTTTCCTGGCTAAAGAATGACATTCGAAAGGGTTTGGTTATATGACTATTGATAAAAATATATATTTTTGAAGCACTATTATACAATATTTTATACTATAAAGTAAACAAAATCCCACCCAAAACAAAAATGTGAAAGGCTGCCAAGTTCGATAATATGGGAATGCTTCACCTATAAAAGAAGTGAGATTTGAATAAATACCAAGTTCCATACACATACCTCAGTTAAAAATAGTTACAGGAATGCACACTTGATTTTCCGCAGTTTGGAAAGTAGATTCTAAATAAATATCATATTAAATACCTAAAATTCTAATACTTACAGGAACGCAAACCTGTTATTCCAGCAGTTTCCTGATAACATTTTTCTGTACTTTTTAATGATGTTACTTGGCAAGTTTTCACACACCTTGTTTTAAACCTACTAAACGCAATGAGTCAAGTATATAATTTTCTTTTAATAGGGCAAGTTTTAATAGAAAATTATATACTTGACTCATTGCGTTTAGTAGGTTTAAAACAAGGTGTGTGAAAACTTGCCAAGTAACATCATTAAAAAATACAGAAAAATGTTATCAGGAAACTGCTGGAATAACAGGTTTGCGTTCCTGTAAGTATTAGAATTTTAGGTATTTAATATGATATTTATTCAGATCTCACTTCTTTTATAGGTGATTCTCATATTATCGAACTTGGCAGCCTTTCACATTTTTGTTTTGGGTGGGATTTCATTTATTTTTGTGAGGTTGTTTATTTTATTTTTTTCTTATGATTAAGTTAGTTAAGGAAATGTCTCATTTATCCTATCTTTCAAATTTTTGAATATGCACTATGCTTCTTACAAAGAAATGAACTAGATTAACTAAATGGACTAGATTAACCAACTGACATGGCATGTTATCATATAATATTATGTTCATTCCACTATGAACTTTATACTAGTCTAATTCTTTTTTCTACGCTTACGTAGCACTGTTTGCTTTTTTGTTTTGTCATTTTGTATGCTGTCTTGTACGGCTGCCACGCTAGAGCGCATTGCCCATTCAATATCTTGGAATTTTGTTACACGTTATCTGTTTACTGATAAGCTTGCCAAGTCAGGGCGGTATAATGTACGTAGCCGGTTATATTCTATAATAGAACTTTCTTGAGCCTTAATTTGGCTAGAATCTAGGTTTATAAGATGTAACCCATTAATAGTTTTCACTCGGGACAGGACTACATAGGCCTGTCCTTTGCTGAATATTGATGATCCTATATCAAGCAAGGCACTGTCAAGACTAAGGCCTTGAGATTTGTGGATAGTGATTGCGTATGCTAGACAAATAGTGAATTGTTCCCTGTGTACACATGCATTAATCAATATCTGGAACTTAGTCTTGACACGCTCTAGTTCGTAAGTTAATTTATGGTTTAATTTAATTCGAATTTTTCTTGCCTTATTGTCGCTCTCGACGTCCCAAAGTATTTTTTCAATTACTCCAATCGATCCGTTGACGAGGCCTTTGCTGACGTCTATATTCCTACATATCATTATACGCGCCCCTATCTTGATAGTGATGACATGTTCTAGCCCGGCTGTTAATGAAGAATCATCTTCATTTTTCTTCAAGACTCCCCTAGCTCGCTTGCTCGTATAAATTTACACCTTCATTATTTTTAAAACTGACTCACACTTGGCTGTTTTCAGATTTTCCCCTTTACCTTGACCTAAAGACCTACCTCCACGCCAAATTTCAAGTCAATACGACCATTGGAAGTGGTCTAGAAGTTTGATGAGTGAGTCAGTCAGTCAGTGAGTGTATAGTAAAAATAGCGATTTTCTGACGTCAATATCTCAAGACCTACAATAGGTATATTAATGAAATTTTGTATTTTAGATAAGTAAGGGGGACTCAACTGATGTAGAAATTTGATATATGCGTAAATAAAATAGATTTTGAGTTATAGGGGGGTCGAAATTGGCCCGAAATGGTTCGTGTAATATAACCCACGGCCGGTGTGTCGCTTTTTTTTGCTCGAACTTGGCGGACACATCACCGTGTGTCTAGATAGAATTATTAGTGGAGATTACCTTCATAAATAATAACAGTTAAGTTGAAGTCGCAAATAATTCAAAACAGAGATAAAGAACTACATAGATTACAAGTAAATACATAGATTGTTGGTTCGTTCGTTCCTTTGAAATAAATCTGTTTAAAAATGCCTAAAAACATCCTTTCTACGTGTACACTGTAATATTTACATATTTACCAATTGTACATTTAGCTAATAATTTAAAAACTGTACAGGAATTAATATGCAATCATTACAGTTATTTTTCAAAGAATATTATGATTCTCTACCCAAATCAATAATTTAACATTTAAGGCTGTTTCTGAAGCATTAAATTATATTATTCACTGACATCTTTAAAATTATGATGAGACGTACATTATAAAGGTAAAAAGAACGTAATGTTGCAAAAATATATACTTATAATAAATAATTAGCTTTATGTATATTTTATAAATATTAAGTATCAACATTGGTCGTATTTTTTAATTTAAAACAATCATATACTCTTATAGAAATTACGATAATGCGGTAAAAAAATCATATTAGAATATTACAGATTAAAGTAATAAAAAATCATATTAAAAATAATTATAGTTGTCAATCAATTCTGTTTAATAAATCAATAATCATGTAGTTTAAGCGGGCGAAGCCGCTGGCGGGCCGCTAGTAGTAAATAAATAGCTTTGTATATTTTATAATTTACTATCCAAGACATGCATCCTTTAGGTATGCCTATTAAATTATTATATAGAATTTACAGCCTAACACAATCTGAAAGTACTAAACGTATACGCCATTATTTATAATTATTATTTGAAAGCTTGGTTCGTAAATGGAAGCTTTAAAACCACTTCAACTATTAATATTTGTTCTTACAAATATCAATAGTTGAAGTGGTTTAACTCTTGTTGAAGCTCTCTCATGGGTTAACTCTATCTTATAGTTTCTAAGGAAATAATATATTTTTTTTGTAAACTATTGCACGTGGGGAATAACTTCATTATTAAATATAATAAAGGTGAAAATTATATTAGATTCATTAAAAACTAGTCTTCGTTCTAAAATAAGAAAGTTCTCAATTCGATTGGTATATATATTTATTTTTGTATGAAAACTGATTACGCTGAGATTTTTGAACTTATTTACGTAATTCTTTTTCTGTTCATTATGTAATAACTTCCATTTGGTCCTATAAAGATTTAATTCGGTTTGACTCAGTAGTTTTTATTTTATGAGTATTTTTGTTAACTATGATTTGCAAATGTCACAATAATTTTTATATAATATACACCGATTACTTGGGTAGATTTGCTGATTTTGATTCTTTTTTTTGTTCGGTGGGAGATACTTGTCATTTGATACCCTAAAAAATGTTTAGTTTGACCTGATAGTTCTTATTTCATGAGCATTTTTGATTATTATCGTACCCCTGACAAGTAGATCTTAGACTGTCTGTCTGTATATTTGATATCACCTTTTGTAAGCCTATCCTTAGCTGCTTACTAAAATTTCTATTTAATAAAATCAGCTTCACGCTGTATCCTGCACACCGCAGGGTAGGCAGAGGGAACATAGTGTTAAGACACTCCGTTCCCCACTTTCTGCCGATTTCTGGAGGCATTGTGTGTTGAGTGGCAGAACTCAACGCCGCGCTTAACCTCGACACCAGGGCGAAGAAATGGAAATATAAATTTAAGTAAATATTTCATCTCCTCGAGTGGGGATCGAACCCACAACCAGTCGGTTTTACAGTCACACCTTGTGCCGCGCCGCCACGACTGGCCTCAACTGGCCTCTGGTTCTATTTAATGTATACAATAAAAACCCGATATCATCTAGAACTATCCTACTGCTTTTTGAAAACTATGTGCTACAGACACTAAACTGTAAAAAAATACCTTAAAAAGAATCGACTTCAAGAATTATAAAGCATAAAATAAGTTTATAAATATTTAATGTAGAATAATTCTAATACAGCCATGAAGGTCTCACGACGTTACGGCACAGCGCGTCGAATGTGGTTCTGATTTCCAATTGGAAGACTGAAATATTTTCATTTTCCTGCTTTAGTAACAAGAGAATGCGTGGTATTCAGCTCCGCTACTCCGTATGCAATATCTCGGCAAAAGTTAGGTGAAAAATGGAGGACGCAGTAATGAATACAATCTAGTATTTCTTCTGCCTTCTTTGCCTGCATATTTTTGATATTTTTAATGTGTCATTTCACATTTAGGAAAGAAAAATACTTTTTTAAAAACTATATAAAATATTTAACGTGGCGGGGTTTGAAGCATTAGCGATATGTTCTCAACAAGTTAGCTTGTATCAAAGAGTATCAGAGTAAGTAGTGTTCACAGCGTATCAGACAGTTCCCAAGAGGCGTGGGTTCAAATCTCGTACGTTAAAATTTTTGTACGTTTTCCAAAAAAGTAAAATTGCACATTCTTGTTCACAGTGTAACCAATATTTTCCTGGTGAACCTGTCAGTGGCGGACCTCTTAGTGACGGGCATATGCATGCCTATACAGCTAAGCAAAGCTATCACCTTAGTTTGGTTCTATGGAGAAACTGTATGCAAGATTGTTAATTACATACAAGGTGAGATTATTTTTTTATCAGTTTGCCATTATAGCCCACGTACAGCAGGATGGGGTGAGAAAACCTAACATTGAAATACCCTATTCCCTACGGTCCGCTCGAATTTGCGTCATTCCAGCGAGCTTTGTCTCGTTACCACAGCGAGGAAATGAAACCCGTCGCGTTTACAGTCACACGCTTGTGTGTGGCACAAGCGTGACTATGACTTTAGACTATAACTTTAGATAATTATAGATATAAAGTAGCATTCAGTTCCACAATTCAACATATATTTTTTTTATCCAAGCCGAAAGTAAGGAATGCAGTGTCTTGACATAAGACTCTATCTGCCTATCACTTCTACGCGGGAAAAGTCTAAAGTGAATGTTGCACTTGATTCTACACAGAACGAGTACGGACGTACATGAATTAAATTTCATATGATATCATTAAAATGAAATCCAGCAACAGATGAAATGGTAGAACAAAAATGGAAAAATTTTTCAGCTTTACGCAGTATCCCGCACATAGCAGGGCAGGGCAAAGGGTACATGGGAACCTAGTTAAGTTAAATCACTTCGCTCCCATGAAGGCACTTTCTTTTCCACTTCCACTTAGCACCGAATTCTGGAGGCATTGCGTTTTGAATGGCGAAACTCTACGCCGCGCTTGGCATCGTTACCAGAACGAAGAAATAAAAATATTCAATATTTCATTTCCTCGAGTGGGAATCGAATTCACAGCCCGTTGCATTTATAGTCACTCTTTGTGCACCTGTGCCACTGCTGGCCTGGATCTAACTTAATTGATGCAAAGCTAACAACTGCTATCCTATTACTTTAACTGGGCAATTACACTCTGATTTATTCTATATACCTTAACCGTTCAAAAAAAACACAAAGGATATGTACATACTTGTAGTTGCAGTGCCTAAATTAAAAATAAAGTTTTTTTCATTAAGCTTATACCATAAATCAAATTTACTAAAGTATTTAAACTGTGATCCTAAATATATTATTGTATAAAATTAAAAATTCAATTCAAGTTTCTCTTAAAGATAAAGTATGGAAAATGTGAAAGCGTTTCATTTAAGCGATACTCACGCCTTTTTTATTTAAGAATTTTGTATTGTATATACGCTTGAGATTGACCTGTAGGAGATATTGAAATTTTGTTATAGTATTTTATTTTTTGAATACTGTCATGGCTTCATTCCATCAGATTTTGTAGAGCAACACTATTTTTAATTTAGTAAATTTCAAATGAAGAAACACGATGGAATTTTTTTTACCGAATATTTCTTACTAAAGACACATCGTATATATACTCGTATGTTGTTATTTAAATATGTTTTAAAAAAGATGGCCTGCTAATAATTTGCTCTTTCACTAGCTTATTTTTTGTTCCACCTCAAATATTACGCCATCGTTACGCTGCGGCACAGCATCTGATTGTAAACGTGACGATTGTGGTTTCGATTCCATTTGCGGGAATGTGCATTATAGTGGTAGTATTGTGTTCAATACGCAAAACGAGAACGAATTGTCTTGACGCTACGTCTCGACCTTTACCTACCCTGCTATATGCGTCAAACTAAAAAAAAATAAGTAACCATATTTATTATGCTGAAATCTGATTATTATATTATTCTACCAAAACATCATTTTACTCATTCGAAACATTACTCAATATGAATCGATTAGTTGCTGATTTGATGACTCGAAAATTATTCCGGCGAGAGATCCACTCTGCCGTATTACCGATTGATAAATTAACCTATATACTCGCCTTCTCTGTATCGATAGAGGAAATGAGTTTTCAATGAATTAGCAATTATCGCCTTTGTAGCCTTGTATAGTGGTATATAATTAAAATACTTATACTCGTATATGAGTTTGTAGATAAGTACCTATAGTGCGGCGTTGGGCTATGCCATTCGAAATGAAAGAAAATAGACGAGGTATAGAAGATATGTGAAATAATATATATGTCATGGCATATAGACCATGATTTTAAAAAAAACCCGGATAAGTCGGATGGTCTCGCCCACTAAAGCTTCCCGTACCAATTTCAGAATTGTAAGTGAATGGGAAGTATAACTTATATAAAAAATACGGTAACTTGCAAGGCTGTTTTTGAGTTTGTCGTATTCCAAGCACCTTTAAAATATTATTTAATAAGTAATGCCTTGGCTCGTGATGTGTCTAGTGGTTAGAACCGTTTATAGTTGTGATCGTGAAGAACCCAAACTTTTTTAGATGTTCAGTGTTAAGAATTTTATATTATGTCGTCAGTAGGTATCGCCCTAATAAGATATTAGCCATCAGAAGTTTATTTAGATAACTGGAAACTCGACTACATTGCGTTGTCATAACCCTACACCGTGAATTCCTACCAGACTGCGGCTAAACAGTCTTATTGAACTCTCCGGGATGATCTTTCTAAGGATAGGTAGATAGAAAAACTTTATTGCACGCAAAGCTGTTACAGATAAAAATAAAGAACAATCTTAACGTAATTCCAGAGCGTGCAAAGGCGGTCTTATTGCTGATAACAATCTCTTACAGACAACCTTTGAAGAAAGTAATTAGTCTTAAGAGAAACGGGCTAGTGCAGTGCAAATTTTAAATATTTAAAAATTCTAAAATAAAAAATTAAATAATTACCTTATAAATAAATACATAAATACAAATATACCTAACATATGAAACCGAGTTTTTAGATAAGAAGGACTGAAAGGATTATAAATTATGGAATTAAAGATACTTATGTATGACTGTTGTATTATTAAGAATATTGTATATTGTATTAGAATGGTGTTCGTAATGTTGATTGATTTGTGAATCAAATAAACGCATGGCACACACCCCACAGTCGTGTCTCGAACCAAGGGCGGACACTACTACATACACTAGTTCCAGGACAAAAAAACACCACACACCCATATGAAACGGGCGGACCCTAGTACATACATCGGAGCTGAAACATAAAGTAGCATCACACACTTACTAATCTTATACCAAATCGTAGAAGTGGTATACAATATGTCAATGACCAGCGCCATACAAGCATACGTATCGCGAGCGTACTGCGAGACGGCATCAGCCACGACAGTCATATGATGTTAAAATATGTAAATTGTATTATTCATAATTAACTTACTTAAACGAAACTACAACCATTTCCACACAACCTAAAATTTTATTTCGTTCACAGGTGTAGCAGTAGCTGCAAGTGTATTCACACTGACTGCGATGTCTGTCGACCGCTGGCTGTCTATAGCTCCTGAACCTCGTCTCCGACCGCCCGGACGGAGGCAGGCGCTGATGCTACTAGCCTTGCTATGGATAGCAGCGTTACTAATATTTATACCACTTCTTATTGTAGCATCAGTGAGAAAGGAAACTGTGCCTATTATATCTAAAACGCATATGAATATATCGGTAGGTATCTTTTTATATTGTTTAGAATATTTGGTTTATAGCTTCACATTTTTTCACGTGTAGAATGGTGAATAAAAATATATAATTTATTTATAATCAATACACTAACTTAATATAAGTTCTCTAATACGATACCATTATTGTTAGATCTATATCCAACTATCTAATATATATTTTTTAAAATATTACATATTATAATATCCAGAAATGTGTGGATAACTTGAAAACTGCTGAACCGATTTGGATAATTCTTGAACTATTCTTGAAGTTGAAATTTAAATAAATAAATTGTTAAGTTTCCATAAATTGTAATCAAACATATAAAAATATATGTACGTACATGTCAACTAATCAGTTACAATCAGTTTTGACCTTCTTTTTATTAAAGTCGTTCGAAAATGTTAGTTTGTGGTTAATTCAAAAAGCTCATTCTGTTAACTAAACAAAACCTAACATAAACTGCCTGAATTTGTTAGGACCAGTTCTAACATGCTTATAATTTTAGTGATGTGAGAGAAATTTAAATTAAATTCAAGCATAACAAGAAAAACTTTAGTAACTCAAGAAACTTCTAATTAGTGCTAAAACCCGTCTAAATAGTTTTTGTAACTCTAAAATGCTAGTAAGGTTAAGCATCATTTATAGTCATCACTTCAAATAACCACCATCCCAATTTAATATTACCTGCTAGTATTTATTGATGTTGGGTCTATACGCTGAGAAATTTTCAGGTTTATGTATCGAAAGCCTGGTCAAATGCGGTTCATCGGGCCATTAGACTTATGGTATTGCAATGGTGTAATTAGAAAGAATTTGACTATTAGAGAAATGATTGTACGTTCGTATCTCTTCGGGGGCTATAGGAGGATATTATATATATTATATACCTAAAAAAATAGTTGAAGACGTTGTGGGCGGCACGTAACGATTGTGGGTTCAATTCTCAAACGGGGAAATTAATAATTTTCATTATCTGGTTTAATGGCAAAACGTGGCGTTGAGCTGAGTAGCTCACACGACACGATAGCTCATATATACGAATAAATATTTAAATGTTTTTCTAATCCTCATTAAATGTATTACAATATATACAAAAAATTCAGATAAAAGAAACTGACAAAAGAAAATGAGTATTAATAAGTCATACCTGTCAATAGTAGAAATGAACACAACCCGCGACGTTAATAAGATTATTACAATGTTTACAGAAACAATTTGTAGTTTTACTTAGATGCTATTGATGTATATTGAAAATATATGTTTTTAGTGTCACGCTGTATCCTGCGTATAGTAGTATACGTAAAGGGAATATAGTTTTAAAACACTCTGTTCTTGACTTTCCTCGAGTGGCGGAACTCAACGCTATCTATTCTGCCTTGTCTTTGGAAGTATCTGACATTTTATTATATTTTTAAAATGATATCCCACACATTAGAAAGAAGATTTTTTTAAATAAACGTCTTCCGGAAACTTGCATTTATAAAAGGCGTGGGTTCAAATCTCTTCTACGTAAAAAAATATGCCTTATCGAAAAAAATATTTAAATCCATATATCCAACTATACGTACACAAGATGATACCACTGCGCCACGATAACCTTATATTCTTTCTTGTTACCTACATCATTTAATTAACAAATATATTCCTATTTTAGATTGAAACAAGAGATGTACATTTCTGTACGGAGGAGTGGCCGAGTCAAGAGACGCGGAAACAGTTCGGCACATTCAGTTTCACTTTAGTTTATGCAATACCTGGTAAGTTATTCTTTTTAAATCGGGAGTTTATGAGATATAGTATATCACGCAAATCTGTCTTTTCACTTCCAGTCAACTGGTATTTGGAGTTGGATTATTTTTTCAAATTACTTATGTACTTTTATTTATGTATTACTTCATCGAGGCCATGGCGGTTCAGCTGCACAGTGTCTGACTAAATCGTATCGAGTGTGGTTTCGATTAAGCACTTGTTAATAATATTTTGGAGACATTCCGTGTTAAGTTCTGCAACTCAACACACGATGTCGAGAAAATTGGACGAAAACATGGGGATGGAATTTCTTAGCACTCCGTTTTCTCTATCTATCCTGCGATATCCTCTTGAGGTCTGGGAGAATAAATAGTCTCTAAAAATTATGTAATCTATCTAAATGAATAAAATACGCATTAAAATAATTGGGAAACAAATTTTGGTATGAAATTTTCTTTTTTTTTCTATATCATTTATATAAGGCATCAGTTCCCAATATCAACACCGTATATAAATATGACATTGAATTTGTAGATAAAATATTTAAAAATAAATAAGGTTTTAATAAAATAACTTACTAGAACTGTATTTCGATCTTTATATTCATATTTTAGCTTGTTTTTCTAATTTTAAAATTTTTTGGTACTGTACAAATATATTTTGTATTTGAGAAAATATGTTGTTAAAGTCTTTGTGTGCTCGCTTTTCCGCACTCATTTTGTTTTTCAGAGTATTCGATTAAGTTTTTAGCTTTATGGTTACGTGAAATTTCCGCAGGAATGGGCGAGCGAATCATTAATAATCCTACTCACTACACTACATTATACGAGTATTATTTATGTTTTTAAATCTAATTTTAGACAACTTTATGCACCCCATAATTAAAAGTTATGCAACCTACGAAAACCTACTCCAAAAAAGATTTCAATTCTTCCAAAGTCTCTTCCATTTTTTAAAAAGCATATGCTGTTTCCTTGCATCACCTATTTGTACCAAAATATCATAATTTACTTATTATTTAAAATAGAAAAAAAAAAACTACAGTCACACCCTTGTTCATTCAGGCACAAAATCAAAAAAAGTAATAGGTTATTTCTAATAGTTTATTTCTAAATGGAGATGGATGGATGTTTTTTCCACTTTCACATCAAAACAACTTAACGGATTTAGATGAAACTTACCAATTATTATAAAATTTGCACAAAATTAATAATATGTTTTTATTCAATAAAATTTTTACATTTCAACGAACTAAACGGTAAATACTTCAATTAGTTGATAACGAGCAATTTGCTTCAGCAAATTTCTTTCGGAGTTTCAAGATCGCTTTTAAAAAACTGATCTTGAAACCATAAAGAGGAAGAAAATTTTCTTTTGATTCTCAACTCGTGGCTAATATTATTGAGTCGGAATTTTAATATTGTGTTATTTTTTCAACCTCTTGCCTTATCCCACATAGCAAAGTAGAAAGAAAGAAAAGATGTAAAAACACTCCGAGCTTCATTTTGCCTAAATTCGAAACATGTGTGATGAGTGGCAGAATTTGTTTAACATATTTTTTTAGCTTCTACTGTATCACAAAGCAAGCTAGTCAGAGGGAACCTGGGAGTCTAGAATTAAGATATTCTGTCCCGTTCAGACATTTTTGTTAACAACTTTTCGCGTTACCTGAGCGATGAAATGAAAATATTAAATATTCAATTTCCTCGAATGCAAATCGAACCTAAAACTTATTGCGTTTACAATCGCACACTTGTGCCTCTGCGCCACGACTAGCCTCATACTATTATATTGTAGTAGGTAATGGGTTTTACTCTAGAGTTCTAGACACTGATATTAAATTACAACCTGTCTACGTTATAAACTAGATTACTTTACGTGCATTAGATTCACGATGCACCATTGAAACCTATCAATATGGAAATATATTCTATTAGAAAACGCCGTATACAACAGATGACACGTAAGTTTTAACTTTAAAAAGAATAAATTATTTTCATTTCCTCGCTGTGTTAAAGTGAAGTGCGGAGTTAAGTTTCGCCAGTTAAACGCAATGTCTCGAAGGCGGAATGAAAAGCGGAGAATAGTTTTGCCACTAGGTTATCTGTGCCTACCCTGCTATATATATAGAGTCGAGTTTTATGCATTAAAGCAGAGAAGCGTTCCTTCAATTAAATGATCAAATCGTTGTCCTCTATTTCTAGTAATTCTCTTTCACTGAAAACGTTATCGTCACGTCGTGTCATTTAAGGTATCAAATTTGACTTTAACGTGGATTTGAGATTGGTACAATTTTTTAAATATGAATTGAGGCCAATCATGGCGCAGGGGCACAAAGTGTGACTGTAAACGCGACTGGTTGTGGATTCGATCCCTACTCGAGGAATTTAAATATTTATTTCAATTTATACTTCTGTTTCTTCGCTCTGGTGTTGAGGCAAAGAGCGGCGTTGAGTTCCGCAACACGCAATCCCTCCAGAATTCGGTGGAAAGTGGGAAACGGAGTGTATTAACACTAGATTCTCTCTGCCTACCCTGCTGTGTGTGGATTTCACCATGAAGTTGATTTAATTTATGCTTTTATTAATTTATAACATACTAGAGAATCAAACGCGGCTTTGCTCGCTTAACTTGTTTTTATATTATAGTTAAAGATTAATATATATATTTTAAATAAAATGTTAGATACATTTTTTGTTTTTTCTAACATCTCTAAGAATATGTGTTCAAAATTTCATGGTAACCAGCTGTGTAGTTTTGGCGTGAAAGCGTAACAAGCAAATTTATATTCACAATTATAATATAAGTATGATATAATTTAACCGAATTTTCGGAATTCGTAACATTGTGTGCTGAGTGGGAAATTAATACAAATTAAAGACTCAAATCAGATAAATATTTACAAAAAAAATATTTATATAAACATTATTACTTATAATAAATTATTAAGAGAAAATAAAAAATAATACTGATTACTTTATAGAGATTTTTAGAATTGTATGTAATTATTATAATGGATTCTTGAAATTAATTGGTAATGCTTTCGTATAATCGTCATTATTTCAATACACACCTACCCTTGCAATTCTTCGAATTTAATATACTTTAATTATGTTTTTCAGCTGTACGTAGGCAGGGAGAACTAAGTGTGAAGACACTCCGTTCATAACTTTCTGTCCAATTTATGTTCCCCCGAGTGAGAATCGAACCCACAACAATCACGAGCTTCAATGCACTGCATTATTTAAAATATGAATATTTTTCATATTTTCATTTTTCATTTTTCACTGCGACACCACACGGTGGCAATACGTGTAACTTCCAATGCGACACGACACGGTGGCAATAAAATATGACATAATTTATGAACCTATCAAAATATTATTACTTCTAATTGACAGTCTATGGGCGACAACTCTACAAGTTTTTTAGATAAAAAATCGAATCAAATCAGCTTCACGCTGTATCCCGCACATAGCAGGCAATGGGCACTTAGTATAAAGACACTGCGTTCCCCCCTATCTGCCGAATTTTGTAGGCATTGCGTGTTATGTGGCAGAACTCAACCCCGCGCTTAACCTCGACACTTGAGCAAAGAAATGGAAATATAAATGTAAATAAATATTTCATTACCTCGAGTGGGGATTGAATCCACAACCAGTCGGTTTTACAGTCACACTTCGTGCCGTTGCGCCACGACTGGCCTAACGGTTTTTAGATTCTTTTCATTATTTCCCTAATACCATATAAACGTATAAGAACGTACATAAAAAAGATGAATAGTTAACTTTTGATTCTTCGTTCTCTTCGGCTATTAAAAATGGAGCTAAAATTAATAGCAAAGTTAATGAAGATTACATAGAAATTGTAAACGTGATGGTTGTGGGTTTGTTTCTTCCTATTAATTTATTTTTATTTCCTCACATGAATTTGACAAATCATGGCGTTGAGTTCCACTACTCACTACTTCCTCTGCCTACCCAGCTATGTGCGGGATACAGTGTGAAGCTAAGAACACTTTTATAAGCTTTTATAAGCGTTGTAAATATGACTGTATCACGACTAACTGTAAATAGCCACTTTTATAAAACAAATTTAATAATTTCAATTTTCGTCGAATGTAATGAATGAAAAGTGAATGAATAAAGTTGATTGAAATAAAACGGCGAGTTTTATGAAATGCTTATAGGAGTACAATGGAACATTTTTTTTTAAATATAACCTAACAAAAGCTTTTGGTATAATTACGAATAAGCTATTTCGTAACTATTGCAACGTCTTCTTTTTCTTGACTACTTTTCTATAGGCGATGCTTTTCTATAGATTCGATTCCCACTCGAGGGATCGAACTTTTTTGTTTCGCTGTTCTGGTAAGGCTGTTCCACTACACATCAATTCGAAACTAATCCGAATCGGTTCGGGAAAAATGCACAAAGTATTTTAACAATGAAATTCCTTTGCTCACTCGGAATAAAGCGTGAATTTAAGAAACCGGTCAAGTGCGAATCAGATTCGCATACGAAGGATTCCATCCTGTTATCTGGATAACTGGCAAAAAAATCACGTTTGTTGTATTGGAGATCCTTAATATTTATATTATTATGTTTTTTAATATTTTTGGTTTAAGCGGCAATAGAAATATAGCATGAGATACAGCCTGGTGACAAACGTACTAACATACAAACAGAAGGACGGACAGTTAGGTCTAGTAATAATTGTCTTTTACCCTTTGGATACGGAACTCTAAAATAAACATAAAAGCTAGTCATTTTTAAGCAATACTAGTTTATGCCCACAACTTCATTTGCGTGGACTACAGAACGTGAAATCTGTTCTTTTTCGTTCTCGAAGGAGTTTCAAAATATCTTCTCTTACAACATTCCTTCTACTACAATCAACGAACTTTACATGACTTCAACTTTTAACGCTGCTTAGGTGTTTCATACAGGTTAGAAGCGGCGGCGTTCCTTTTTCCTGAAAAAACAAATAATCAAGATTGCCTTACCGTTTAGACGTAGTATTGTTATTTTCATTTCATGATTTGCATACTGTATTACGTGTGACGCAGTTATTAATAGATACCTGCAACGTACGTACCTACTACTACAAAAATACTACTAAACATTGCCGATATGCTACTTTTTATTCTCAAATAAACATATCAGAACGAGAAAACGATATCTCTCGTTAGCACGAGATTTTAACCAATTTTTCTATAATAAACGTAAACAACGTTCAACTTCACTGCCAATATCCGACACACAGAACTAACCTATCATAGCGACAACATCGCACACGCCTCATTGACTCGATTTCGCGAATGAGGCGTGCGTGATGTTGCTTTGCTACGCGTTTGCTTTGATAGGTTACGTCCTTAACAAATGGCGTTTTATTTTATAACGATAATTTTATTATTTATTTTGTTTGAAATATTTTTACATTTTAGGCGAATAACAAATCAAAAAATCTCTTTCGTTTTAATTGTATTAAACTTTTATAGAGTATCTAGTTAAAACTGTGCTTTCTATTAAAGTGGTGAAAATATAAACATTCTGTATAGATTAAAATAAAACTGCATTTTTTATAAAAAATATATATTTTAAAAGCTTTTGTTTAACTTGCAATGGATGTATATTAGTTCGGGTAGAATCTTTGAACTCAATTTTGAAGTAAATATCTTCAACCGATGGAACTGAAATTCTTTACACACGTTCAGTTTGGATGACAACGAAGGATAAACTTTATGATGTCATACTAAATCTAATATGGCGGACCATACAAAATGGCGGAATAGTTATTCATAATGCACTTCTATAATATTGGTATCAAATGAAAGGGCTCGTTGAGGGCAACTCGAAAAATAATGTGACTTCATTCTAAATCCAATATCCGTCCGCCATATATTATGATCCAAGATAGTACTAATTAATTTATGTAAAATCTGCTAAGTTTATCATTTTCAAATTTCAATTTAATTAAATATTGATCATCGCGACAAGCTTATATGATCATAAAAATTGTATATAATACGGTTATAAGTGGAAAAAAATATTTTCTCCTTTTTAGAACGTATAAGTAGAAGCTTTTTCTAAAAAAAGTTTTTTTTTGCTTTTAATTTTTTCATACAATTATTGTTTTATTAACGCACTTTATATTTCCCAGGTTCAATAACCATCCTGTCATACGCGTGCATGGGAAGGACGTTGTGCTCGGTGCGGCCGCCCTTCGATATCGACGAGGGAAACGTCAGTATGCAACAGGTACATGCAGCCTTTGAGAATATATTTTTTGATATTTTTACGTAAAATTTTGTGAAATTAAAATAAATCAGCTTCACCCTGTATCCCGCACAAAGCAGGGTAGGCAGAGGGAACCTAGTGTTAAGACACTCCGTTCTCCACTTTCTGCCGAATTCTGGAGGCATTGCGTGTTGAGTGGTAGAATTCAACGCCGCGCTTTGCCTTGAAACCAGAGCGAAGAACAATGGAAATGTAAATTTAAGTAAATATTTCATCTCCGCGAGTGGGGATCGAACCCACAATCAGTAAGTTTTACAGTCACACTTTGTGCCCCTGCGCCACGACTAGCCTCTACTAAATAAATCAATTCTAAAAATCTAATTAGGTTTTCACTTGTCACATCTATATTTTATTAAATATTGTCACGTTAAGGAATGTTTATCTCTTTTTTTATTAAAGCGCGGTGTAGAATTCCGGCACTTCACACGTAATGCCTCCAGAGTTCGGCGGAAAGTGGGGGTGTCTTAACACCAGGTTCCCCTCTGCCTACTCGTCTATTTGAGGGATATAGCGTGAAGCTAATGTATTTTGCATTTATTCATTATAAAGGTAAAAGGCGTGGGTTGCATCTTGACTCAGAAAACTATTGAATTAGTTATTCTATACTAGCTTTTACTTGTGTTACCGTTCGTGTGGACAAATAGAAATAAATAAAAATGATGACGACACATGATACATTGTTAGTGCCCGAGGTACCTCTGGTGGCAGGTAGCCACTCTACCTGCGACCAGAGGTACCTCGTAACAAACGTACCTCGCAACATCGAAACGATCAACATAATATAACCTAGTTTATAGCCTTCCTTTATTAATTTATGATAAATAGAGAGGCTATCGCGTCCTAGGAGTACAAGTGCTGCTGTTAAGGCGACGGTTATGGAATCAATTCCCACTCGGCGAAATCAAATATTTAATTTACTCACCTTCTACTGTTGCCTCGAAAGTTCGGCGGCCAAGTGTCTTGATGAGAACGAAGTCTCTTAACTCTAGGTTCCTACGTTCACTCTGGCTACCATTCTTTGTGCAGGATACAGCGTAAAACTACAAAAAAATTAAATAGACTATCTAAGACAAAAATATTTCTCAATTAGGACTTGTAGTTCTCGAGATTAACGGGGAGAACGTTGTGTCTTGACACTAGGTTGTGTCTGCTTACTCTTTATAAGTTGTGCTAGTACTTTATTGTTTTAGTTTCACGCTGTATCCCGCACATATCACGTATGAACATCAGGCAGGGTAGGCATATGGAACTTAGTGTTAAAACACTCTATTCCCCAAATTACTAAAATTTTAGTAAATAATATTAAGTTAATAATATATTTTGACTACACTTTCAGTCCTGAAGTTATTTAAGAGCTTAACTATGATTCATGATGAGTAGTAGCGAGAACCTCACTGACGTTAAGAGCAGCTATAATTTAAAACAGACAATGCTTATAAATGTCGGTTCTTTACTTGTTTATAAGCTTTTGTTAAAGTGTTTTTAATATTTACTGCTACCTTTCATGGTCTTATCCCCTTAGTTGTTGGTTCGAGTCCTACTCGAGGAAATTGATTTTTTTTTCATTTCTCGCCCTAATAACAAGGCAAAGCGCGGTGTTGAATTTCGTCATACAAGACATAATGCCGTAAAAATGCGGAACGGTAGTGTCTTAATGAGAACGGAGTATCTTAACTCTGTTTTCCCAGGGTCTCTCTATCTACCCTGCCATGATCGAGATACAGCGCGAAGCTAAAAATAAAAATAATCCTTGGTTCGTTAATGTAATAATTATTCATCATTTAGTCAGGTTCCACAACAAAAGACGTTTCTCGAAAACAAGCAGAACATAGAATGCAGTGACACTGAACGCTACATTTTTTATGAGCTAGTGATTGTATCTCGGGAACTAGTCTAGAAACTACTACTTCTAAAATACGAGAGCTTCACAGTTACTTCAAACTATTTGTCGCCTAACGCTTTAAATAAAACGCTGTATCCCTAACGGCGTAGTCAGGGAGAACTGTGCCCCAAACGCTACGGTCTCTATATGTACCTCTTTCGCCTCGTTCACTATAACCAACCACTTCATTATTATATATTTTTATTAATTTTATTTTTCATTAATAATTGAAAACTTACAATTTGCTTCTCTTATATTATAATTAATTATTTTGCGCTATAACAATGTTCGACAGTAATTGAATTTATGATTACTGATACTTTTTAATGTATCCTACTAAGCTCTTTTGAGTTTTATTTATTAAATAAGGTTTGTTTGAGTTTTATTAATTAAGTAACGATTTTATGTTGTGAAGTATAAGTAGATTTTTTTATAACTTAATTAAGTTTTAAGTTTTTATATTTATATCATCTCACATATAATTATAAAGCGATAAAGAAAACTTCGAGCTAGTAGTAGTTAAGCTAGACCGTTTATCATTTATCATCTTGCATGTAGCGCAATAGGCCGAGAGAATCTAAGACACTTGTCTCCGGTTCACACTATCTACCCCTTTTACGAAACATTGCGTGTCGAGTGACGAAACACAACGCCGCGTTTTGTTTTTTCACCAGAGTCTGAGTGGGGATTGAACCCACCACACGCTGTGCTAAATAATTATAACTAACAAACCAATTACAGGTTTTTACATATACAATTTTGTTCAAGGGTCTAAGGCTAATGAAAGAGAGAAAAAGGGTAGCATGGATATTACTTCTCTTAGCTGTTCTATTCGCGCTCTGCTGGATGCCGTACAACATAATGCAGCTCCTTCTGGACATCAACGCTGTCAATCCTAAGGATTTGAGCATGTACCTGCCGTATGCTTTGTTTGTTGGTAAGTCTTTATTGTTTTATAGTTTGTTGTTTTTTTTTATTATAGTAATTGATATTTGTTATTGTTAAGTTTTATATTCTGATGTCTTGTCAAATTTGCAACGTATCACCATTTGTAATGCAATTATTATTTATTAAAAAATTCGACTTCAAGCTGTATCCCGCACACAGCAGGGTAGGCAGAGAGAACTTAGTGTTAAGACACTCCGTTCCCCATTTTATTCCGAATTCTGGAGGCATTGCCTGTTGAGTGGCAGAACTCAACGCTGCGCTTTGCCTTGACACCAGCGCGAAGGAATGGAAATATAAATTTAAGTAAATATTGCATCTCCTCGAGTGGGGATCGAACCCGCAACCAGTCGATTTCACAGTCACACTTCGTGCCGCTGCGCCACGACTGGCCTCTCTGGATCTAGTAATACAATATTAATTCGCCATTTAAGCTATTTATTCGACTATTAGTAACTTGGACATTCAATACCAACATGTATAAAAAAATGAATATCGTTATTTTTTTCAGAGTTCTGTACCTCAATAGGGAAAAACGGAACCTTTATAGGATCCTTTTGTTATCCGTCTGTCAAGGCCATTTGTCTCAAAATCGCGTGGACGTATCAAGCTGAAATTAATAATATAAAGCTTCTAAGTCAACTCAATCAAAATATGCAAGTATTTACATTAATTATACTGCATTTTGTAAGAACTTCGCCGTGTAATCAAAACTTAAAAGGTACTTCCCGTGTGCCTACAGGTATGAAATTTGGCAAGAAGTGAGAACTTATAACAGTATAAATAAAGAAAAAAAAATCCAAAAATAAAAACTTATATAGGTATATAATACAAAAAAAAATCAAAAACTTATATTTGACGCTGTTCATTTTTTACAAACTAAATGCATATGCCCGCAAGTCAATAATTATAAGTTTGTCAACTTTTATAAATTGTACTTTCCATTGACCTACAGTTCTGAGATAGGTACGAAGGACTCGGCGCGCGAGTCCGACTCGCACTTGATCGTTTTTTTAGTTTTTCTCTTTCGTTGTTTTATTTTCAAAAGGAATAAAAGCAGAACATCTAGCGCAGGGTCACAAGCATGCGACGTCGCGTAAATGGGATGCGATTCCCACTTAAGGAATGAAATATTTAATATTTTCATTTCCTCTCTCTGGTAACAAGGCAAACACGCGGCGTTTAGTTCCGCTATTCAACACGTAATGCCTTGAGAATTTCGCGAAAAGTGGGTAACAGAAGAATCTTACGGGAAACGTAGTGTCTTAACACTAGGTTCCCAGGTTCCATCTGCTTACCCCCTGCACAGGAAAAGGAACAAAAAAACATAAAATAACTGAGGTCGTCGCCGAGCAGTAGTATCGGTATACATGTGATGGTTGTATATATCTGATATAAATTATTTTTACTTCCCCCTTACTCTGGTAACAATTTAATTTAAAAAAAATTGTAAACAGGTCAGAGAGATAAATTCTATTTTAATAATAAACATGATTCTAGATTCTTCAAACATGAAGCTATTTTTGCATTTTTTTTTATTTAGCTTTCGCGACCAGCTAGAGCTTATTGTTTATTTTATATTGTTTTGTATGCCAAGGACTTTACTTTCTCTTTGTTTGCAGGATTTTCTTTAATAATTGTAGGATTTCAACTCTTCTTCTTTTAGCGTATTTAACCATTTTAAATTGGTATAAAATTAATATTTAAAATAATTAATTGCGGCAAGTGGCGGTGCTCAACGCAGAGTTCATCATCAGAACGGGAAAATTTAAATAATTTAAATATAATCACTATCCCTCGCTTGTAAAATAAACCTCTGGTCCACTGTGCCTGGCCGTCTCAAATAATTATATTTATTGATAAATTAAACTAACATAGCCAAGTTTTGACAAACGAAAATCTCAACTATAATTTGTTATATATTAAATAAACAGCTCGTACAATCCATCTTTGAAACAATTGGAGTAGACATTTGAGTGATTTTGGGTTTAAAATTAGACTCCAGAAATCTTATTTATTTATTGTTAGCAAACTCTTGTAGATGTATGTAGGTGAAAAAAAACTATAAAAGCAATGAAATTGTGTCAATCCGGGGTAGTTGCTTGTAGGCCACACTTATTGGAAGGTAACTCGTGTGAAGTATTGTTATTGGACGATACATGAGGGAACCTAGTGTTAAGACACTCCGTTCCCCACTTTCCACCGAGTTCTGGAGGCATTGCGTGTTGAGTGGCGGATCTCAGTACCGTGCTTTGCTTCGACACTAGAGCGATGAAATGAAAATATAATGGTAAATAAATATTTCACTTCCTCAAGTCACACTTTGTGCCTCTGCGCCACGACAGATCGCAATATATATTTATTAATATCTATATTTTTAGCTAATTGCTGTATCATTACCAGTGCGGAGTGTCTTAACACTCCGTTCTCCACTTACCGTCCAATTTCCGTGACATTGCGTCTTAAGGTGACAAAATGACAATGAAAATATATAATATAATATTCCACACTTAGGAATAAGTCCTAAGTGTGGAATAACACTTTAAAAATGTAAAAAATGACAATTAAGCTAATCAATCTTTAACAATTACGCATCATTTATTATAGGTTTATCTTTACTACCTCTACTACTATTTTAAGAATAGTCATTAACTAGCTGCCATTTACAAATGATTCCTATCGGACATGTTTAATTGTTTTTTTAATAGATCAATCTTGTTTCGCTGTCTCATCGCACTTTGCTGTGGACTATTGACATGTAGCTACTAATAACCTTTCTGTAGAGTCACGCAAGCTTTGGTAAATATACATGCTTTTGCTAAAGTTATAGCTCATGTCCTTAATATCTTTTGTAAATTATATTTCGGAAAGAGTAACTGTTGAGTTTTTTTTTACAGAACTGCCTTCCGAACCGGTGGTAGCTTCCTGTAGGACTGATACAACTGACGTTTCTGTCTCACATAACGATTGAAAAGTTATTTCATAACGATTGAAAAGTTGATTGATTTGATTTGATTTAATTTTGATATCGTATCTTTGGCGGTAAAGAGAATCAGGCCATATATTACAAGTTTCGAAACAACGCAAAACAAATGAGAATATCAAAGCAAAATGTATATTTTTGATAAAAAATAAAACCCTAAAAAAATAATTAATAACTTCATGCTTTATCCGACATAGGAGAGTGGACAAAGAGAGGGGAAACCTAGTGCTAAGAAGTGTCTTAAAGTTTGCACAAATAGGGGAACACCACTTGGTCACTTCCCCTATTTTTACGAACATACACTACGAATCCTCATATAACAAGTCGTTAGTTAGTCGTCGTTTACACCGCACACCTGCGCCAAGACGGCTTCAATAATCTTGTTTCCAGTATATCTATTGGAAACGAGATTAGCCAGCGAGCTTGTTATATGCGGGATACAGTATGAAGCTAAACTAAATTATGAAATAGGATAAACATTAATACCGAAATTTTTTGTTGGAATATTTTATATAAATCAGCTTCACGCTGTATCAGCTTCACGCTGTATCCCGCACACAGCAGGGTATGCAGAGGGAATCTAGTGTTAAGACACTCCGGTCCCCACTTTCTGCCGAATTCTGGAGGCATTGCGTATTAAGTGGCAGAACTCAACGCCGCGCTTAACCTCGACACCAGAGCGAAGAAATGGAAATATAAATTTAAGTAAATATTTCATCTCCTCGAGTGGGGATCGAACCCACAACCAGTCAGTCGGCCGCTGCGCCACGACTGGCCTCATCACATTTTATAAAATATCTTTAATCACAAATATTGAGAATAAATCAAATATTTTCATTTTAATTCAAAAGAAGATACCTTACACCGTTGTGCCAACAAAAGTGTAATATTACAAGTTACTTTTACTTAATCCGATTAAAACTTTTCTTATTAACAATGTGTTAACAATTATGTGTATATGAATATATATATTTACTTATTTATTTCCTTTGAGGCCAATCGTTGCACAGGGGCACAAGCGTGTGACGGTAAACGCGACAGTGTCTGAGTTCGATTCCCACCATTCTCATTCCTATTCTCGGAACTTTGCCTCGACACCAGAGCGAAGAAATAAAAATATAAATGTAAATAAATATTTCATTTCCTCAAGTTCCAAACCCACAATCAGTCGATTTTACAGTCACACTCTGTGCCCCTGCGCCACGACTGGCCTCAAAAAATCTTCTTTTCCGAGTGGGAATCGAATTTACAACCACCACGAAGATCTCGCTAAAGCTACTAGCTTCTTGTTCTCCTATATAAACAATTAACTCGTGTTACAATATATTTTTTTAAGGTACCTAAGCCCCGAAGGTTAAATTTGTCATTTTCTGCTAGTAATGTTTTGGGCTTGGCTTTTATGAGACAGTCAAGTGGGACATTACTTTAATAGTTTTTCAAGAGTCAACGTTGCTTCAACTAAGATGTTAAAAATAGTAATTTGTTTGGTTTTTATGACTATATACATGTTTTTTGTTGTACATACATGTTAAAAGACAAAGTCACAACCCACCAATGTACGTTGAAGTATTTCGAATTATATTTTTAACATTTTAAATGTTATTTCACACTAAGATAGAAAAATATATTTTGAAAATATCTTATAACAAAAATAACATGACTGGGTTCTAATCCGCGTTTCTTGCAAGCCGTCCAAGCACTTTGATCACTAAGCTATACGTTCTTATCGTAAGCTACGTCAAAATTCATATCCGCTTGCTCAAATTTTAAACGTTTTTTTGTTTATCTTTTATATGTTTTCTCAATGTTTTTTTTTTAAACATTTATGTAACGGATTTTATTCAATGCAGTTTTCACTAATAGATAGAGTGGCTTAAGAGAGGAAGGCTTGTGTATATCAGAACAAGGAAATAAAAATAATGAGGTTGTTGTTGCGCAACGGCACAATCGTATGACTTTAAACGTAGTGGTTGTGAGCTCGTTTTCTACTCGAGAAAATGAAATATTTCATATTTTTATTTACTCACTCTGGTAACGAGGCAAAGCAAAAAGCGTTGAGTTTCGCTACTTAACGCATAAGAACAAAGTGTCTTAAAACTAGTTTCACGGGTAGGTTTCCCTGCCTATTATTTAAAGTTAAAAGAGAAATCCTCCCGATTTGAGATTGAACCCTCAATCACGTTTATAATCAGACTCACTGCGCCACGGTGGACTCTACAAAAAACACTTTGTTCCTATATTTTTGCTTAATACCTATAAATGTTCTCAACCAGCGAGCGTGAACGGATAAGGATGCCATGTTTACTATTCGACATCGGTACCGTAATAAAACCACTCGAGCGACCCCTTCTACGTGGTTTACCCTTTTTCATGTCGCACAATACATTAAATACGTATTTTATTTTTCTTTATATTCACGCTGTATGAGTATCACTAGTGGACACGTATCTTAACACTAGGTTCCCCGGTTTCCTCTACCTGCCCTGCTATATGCGGATATACAGTAGATACGGTATATAGCAGGGTAGGTAGAGGAAACCGGGGAACCTAGTGTTAAGATACGTGTCCACAAGTGATACTCATACAGCGTGAATATAAAGAAAAATAAAATACGTTAAGACACTCCGATATCGACTTTTTTTAAAAGGCATTGCGTGTTGAGTGGCGGAACTCAACGCTGGGCTTGGAAGAAATAGAATATATTATTAATTAATAAATGACAATCTTTAGTGTTTGTTTTGTTTTAATCGGCTTACATATAAAAAAGTTATGTGAATAAAATAAATTTTTAACTGATTCCCCGAAGACCTTTAAAATTTTTGTTTTATAAATAATGCTTTGACTTGAGATGTGTCAAGTGGTAAGAAACTCTTTATCGTTATGATCGTGAATAACCCAAAATCTTTTAGAGATTCAAACGTAACAGTGTTAAGAAAGTTAAATATTTGCAACACATGAGTTTTATATAATGTCATCAAAGATATCATTTTAATAAAATATTTGCCATCAAAAGTTTATTTCAATAACAGAAACTCGATAATATTACTTTACCCTAACTCGAAGCTCTTCCGAAGAAAAGCCAAGAGAGCGTCCTATCTTCCTCTCCATTATAACTGTCAAGTATTGTTAGTTATAACAAAAGAAACAAAGCACAAGGGCACCGCCCCGCCCCTACACCATGAATTCCTACCGGACTGCGGCTGCAACAATTTTTATTGGACCGTCCGGGACGTTTGTCGTTTGTGATCTTTCTGAATGTGCTTATTACCCTTATTTATATTAAGATTGTATTAGAATGGTGATTCGTGATGTTGATTGATTTTTGCGATCAATATAAGTCGTTGGATCGAGCGCACTACCACGCAGTCGCGTCTATAGTGTTTTCTACATTAAAACAAGTTGTTAGACCCATGTGCGGACACTACTAGAGAGTTCCAGGGCATAAAATAGCACCATGCACCCATACGAGATGGGCGGATACTACTACATACACCGGAGTTCCAGGACATAAAGTACCAACACACAACTACTTATCCTACAACGAGCTGTAGAACCGAGAGAAAGTAATTTAGATGAGAAAAATAAATGTGTAGTACCAGCGGGCGAAGTTACGTTGGCGCCACTACCAAAAAATGTAGTAGTACTTATAATTTTATCAATTTATCATTTTTTACAACAATTTCATTATTTCACGCTTTTCATCGTATACACGGATAGGCAAAGGGAATCAATCTGGTCTTAAGTCCCATCTTCATCCACCTTCTTCTTAAATTTCGAGATATTGCATATAGAGTGGCGAAACTTTACACTAGACTTAGTATACCAGGGTGGCATATTGATGTAATCAATCCCTGAATGGTGATAGAACCTACAACCATCACGTTTACAGTCAGATGGGCAGCGCTCTTTGCCTCAAAAAACTCAAATATATCTACTCTTTAAAATATACAAACAAATATGTGCCTCTAATTCGGGAGAAAGTAGAGATCGAAAGTGTCTAAATGGGGAACGAAGTGTTTTAACACTAGGTTCCCAGCTTCCCTCTGCTTACTCTGCTATATGCAGGATACAGCGTGAAGCTAAATAAAAACGCTCCCCTTCCACCAATAGTACAACCCACTTTACAATTTTTCTAACTCACAGGTCACGCAAATTCAGCTGTCAATCCTATAGTCTACTGCCTCATGACAAGAAACTTTCAGCGGTCGTTACATAAGCTGCTGTGTGGACGGGCGATGTGTCAGCAAACTAAGTTCACGGTACGTACGTGTTGGGATAAACTACTATATAGAAACCAGTTATATTGGAGTTACCTTAGACGACTCAAAATAAAAAAACAGCCTTTTATCGTGCATTAAAAAGTAAATATTCGGGGCTATAAATTATATAAATATAAGCTGAGTTCCACTTTTTAGATCTTGGCTCCATAACCTGTCATTAGGTAACCTCTGACCAGAATACAGCGTGCAGCGTACACAGTGAAGCTAAAAAAGCATTTGGTACTATCTATAATATCTCTAATAACAAATTAAAAAGATTTCATTGTACCAAGAAAAACGAAATCAAAAAATGTGTTTTCTTCTTTGATGGCTTTGGTAGGCCTTCTGCGGAGGTGTCGTAGTGGCACGTGAGATCGATCGTACTCTATACTATGTATGGGATATAACGTGAAGCTAAAAAAATATATTTGATAAAAAATATTGTTAGAAAACATGGTTAGAGTTACATTAAAACAAAAATAGAAACAAAAGAGAAAATATACAAATTAAATCAGTTAAAAAAAATTACAGCAGGGTAGGCAGAGGAAACCAAGTCTTAAGACAGGTCGTTCCCCTTCTTATGAAGCAAAAATGATAAATTTTGGAGGTAAGGCGTGTTGAGTGGCGGAACTCAACACTGCGGTTTTGCCTCTACATCAGAGCGAAAAAATTAAAATATCAATTTAAATTAATATTTAATTTCCTTAGGGATCGAACCCACAACCAGTCGAATTTACGTAATATTCACACACTTGTGGTCCTGCACTACGCCTAGCCTCTCTAGAAACAAATGTTGTCTATATTATGCTTTTAAATTATTCGGATAAAGGATTCTAGATAACTGAAATAATACCACATTACATACAAGTTCCCTTCCAACAACCACCGTCTCTTAAAGCAAATATACAATAACTACAATTTCATTGATTTAAATGAAAAATAACACAGCATTCGTTATTGTTGTATTGTGTTCCTCTTTGTACACGAGAATCCTAACAATTTTGTTTTATAGAGCATGTTATTTTTATAGAATAATTGCAGATCAGGCATCCATAGTACAATATTTTGTATATTAGAAAAATATGCTGTATCTACCCTAGGTATTAAAGATATATTGTTAAGTTTAGTTTCAAGGAATCAATATACATAAATCAGTTATTTCAATGCAATTAAAAGTGCACAGTATCCAATTGCTTGTAACGCCCTAGTTAAATTAAAATATCTTCATAATATGAACCTTTATTATGTATGCCCATTGGAACCGTATCTGGCTGTAAACGCGAACGGTTGTAGGTTCGATTACCACTTGAGGAAATGTAATTATTCAAATATTTTGGCTTTCTCGTAGCAAGGCTAAGCGCGACGTTCATTTCTGCCACTATCAATATGTAATGCTTCCAGAATTCGGCGGAAATTGGGGTACGAAAGTGTCTTAATGTCTTAACACCAAGTTCCCACGGTCTGTCTGCCTACCCTGCAAGTGCGGGATACACGTGAAGCTAAATAAAAAAATTGATAAGCGCGGTGCTGGCGTTGAGGCTCAACCCTTAACATGACTCTTAGTAACACTGGTTCCTCTCTTCTTATCCTGCGGTATAAAGCTTCAAGCTGAAAAAACTTGAAAGCGAGTATGTTTACTCGCTTTCAAATTTTTTCAGCTTGATTAGAGATGCTACTGTAAAAAATATTTCTTTGGGATTAATTAATTACAGCCAATATGAACAGTAATTTTATTTCTTTTTTTAGTTTGGAGGCCAGTCGTGGTGCAGGGGCACGATTGTAAAATCGATTGGTTATGGGTCCGATCCCCGCTCGAGGAAATGAAATATTTACATTTATATTTTCATTTCGTCGCTCTGGCGTCAAGGCAAAGGGCGGCGATGAGTTCCGCCACTCAACACGCAATGCATCCAGAACTCGGCGGAAAGTGGCAAACGGAGTGTCTTAACACTAGATTTCCCCTACCTACGCTACTGTGAGCGGGATACAGAGTGAAACTGATTTGATTTATTTTTTTTAATTATGTTTCTATATGGGGGTAGGCAAAGGTAACCTGGAAACATAGTGTTAAGTGTTCTATGGAAACAGAGTGGCTTCCATTAACCATTGAAAGATAGTCATATTTTTATGTACGTAAATGATAGTCATGCGTAATTTTGACGCTTATTTTTGATTTTACCGTAGATCGGGACATATTTATCATATTGTATAAAATATAATAAATATGTTATTATATACATATGTATAAATAATGAAAAGTACAGATAGCAAATTTAAATTTCTTTATTTTTTAGAAATAAAAAAAAACTTGTGAACATTAGTTCTTTTATTAAACTTTTTTTTCTGAAATAATTATAATTTAGTATTATAAAAATATGATCACAAACACAAAAGTCAGCCAGAAACAGATTTAGCAAATATTAATTTTATGCTCTCCGCAAATTATTTTTTGGCTTTTTTTGCATTTTATATTTGACTTTCGCCCAATTTAATATAGGCAATAAATACAATGAGTATATTTTTATGCTATTAGCTCTAAATTATTATCTTCTGAAGTACAAGGTACCTCTTTTGGCAACGTATTAGACATCTCATGTTACATATATGTCTTTAAAATAGAAGATTTAAATTGAAAAAGATTGTCCATAAATGCTGATAACAGTTCCATGCTATGAATTTTCATATATTTGTTTAAATTTTTGGCTTTTTTATCTTTATTTCAATATAATATATAAATATATATAAATTATATAAACATTTATACGAGCAATATAAAATAATTTCATACAATAATGCTTATTTGTTTTCTTCCTACTTACACGGAGAACAGAGTCGACCAAATGGTCGACTCTGTTCACTTGACCCTTAACTTCATTACAAAAACATTTATTTCCGGTTTGTCCGTTACTTTGTTAATGTTAGTATGCTCATCATAAGATATTATATAAAATCATAAAAATACATACATTTAATAGAATTCATATATTTTATAGTAAGTATTCGTATTTAGTATGATAGCGTTCACTGCCGTGGACCGAACCGCTAAGGAGGTGTCGTTTTCACATCTACGTTTTTGTCGACGGCAGATAATAATTCTAACAGTCGAATGCTACCACCCGATGCGCTTTATATACGTTCTATTGTTTTCTCATTTATTCAGCAATTATCGTGTTCTCTTTTATATATATATGTTTGTGGTTGACTTTTGTATAAACTGTGTCGTGATTTACTATTTGTGTTCAAACTATATGTACTCTAAAGTGGTGTTGAATGTACTCAGTGTAAACCGTGAGTAGACTTTTATTATTCACCATCAATACTAAACTTAATGATACATACACCTCATGAAATGCTCCTACTCCAACTCACCTAATCGCACAATGATGGGTTCGTGATATTTACAAAGAGAGAGCAATATTTATAAAACGGATGCGGCAATTTCACGCAGACAGCCTTTCTAGGGGTAAGTTACTTCCGTCCCCCATTTTCTGACGAATCATCGAGGCATTGCGTTTTGAGTGGCGGAAGTAAACGCCGCACTTTGCCTCTTTACCAGAGCGAGGAAAAAAAACTATTAAGTATTTCATTCGCCCGAGGGGAGATCGAACCCAAGACCGCCGCGTTAAGTTCGCACACGCCCTTGCGTCACGACGGTAAAATAAACAGTAATATTAGAGATAACTTAAAGCAGATTCATGTTTTTTCACCATAATTTTTTTCCCTAGGGATTACACTATGATAAAGAAACGAAATTAAGAGTAAAACCACCATCTTTTAAAGTGGATGCAGCATGCTTTATTACAAAAAAAAACAAATTGTACAGTTTTTATTCTCTTAATTTGTTTACAAATTCAATAAGCAAAACAACAATTAAACTATTATATTACAAAAAGTAGGCGGAGTAGGCAGAGAACCTTTAAGTAGTGACGTGGGTGTTCTACAGACGGCGTCTACATAATTATGTTCGTAACTTTGTCGTTGTACCTATTTTACGTTGTACTTATTTTACGTCCCGATATCTTCACGGTTTATGATTCTCATTGTACAACCGAGCTCGCGCTCTTGTCGAGTTGACAATTTCACGTGCACGGTGCTTTGGTGTCTGAGAGACGTGAGGTCAGTATTAGTATATTTATTTTTCTGGACGTCACGTCCTTGTTTCTGTGGGCATTTAAAAGTGTCTCATTAACGTCACGTCATTAATCGTTCAATTGTTTTAGATGGATGAATCAAGTGCTTCTGCAAGTAGTAATAAAAGAAAAAAGTAATGTCTAAGAGGTCTAAAGACTTCGATTAAATATAAAGGTGATTTCAGCGATGTTGATGACGAGCAAGTTGAGCCGGATTTTCACTTGGAATGTGGACATGAAACCGAATCTGATCAGTTCAAGCTTGAAAAAGGTTAAAACGTATGACCTACATTATCTCATGAAAGTCTTCATAGGACTTTTATTTTACACTTCCGTCTTCAGGTCGAATCGCAAAAATTCTAAGTACATTTTTTGCCACTGATGGATCCGGTCGGGAAATTTACAGATGTGTACTATGTGTATTTCAATACAGATTTCTTACCCTTTTGAATTATATACATTTAGACGTTTAAATACTAGATTAGAACGATTTCAGACTGATCCATTAGCTGCTATATCCGATATATTTAATTTGTCTATAGCGTATTGTAAGACTGCATACGTATATTGTTATTTTTATTTTTTCGTTGCACCACACAGCTGAATTGAATTTGGAAACTAATAAACCCTTAGTAAATACAGATTACAACAAGACAAAAGGAGGTGTAGATGCAGAGGACTAAAAATATTCAAACTATTCTTGCAGTCGTCGTACACGACGCTGGTCTCTTGCAATTTCTTTCAGGATTTTGTATACGACCGGCATGATGCGTACGCTTTATATAAAAAAAATAATATTGTATCTGATAGATCAAGAGGACGGTTCCTACAAGATCTTGCTCGACAATTAGTTTCGCCACATTTTAAACGCAGTGTTTAAAATGATCGTCTGCTAAAAGAGCTAAGACCGACCATAAAAGGTTTTCTTGGGAACAATTTACCTCCGGAGCCAGACCTTCATCAGATAACTCGAAAATGGTAAAAACACATGTAAAATATATCCATCAAGACTTAAAAGGCGTACAAAATATTCATACATCGTGTCATAAACCTATCCGTCTGTGGTGTTCTAAAACTATGTGTTTTGAATGCACTAAAATTATTTGAAATTTAGATTTATATTATATAATAACGTGTTTTTTTTCTTTCGTTACTTCGTTACCTGGTAATTCATTTTAAAGCATTTAACATATATTTTTTCCTTAAACTATTAAAAATCTAGTGCATAAGACAAGTCAAAACTGTAAGACTGATATTAGATATGGCTTAACTAAGTGCCAAATACATCTAGATTTTGCATATTTTTTTTCCATATTCTTATTTATATTATTCCAGAATACTATCAAAATATTACCTATTATTAAATAATCTCAATTTATTTAAAATATATAGAGTAAAGTAAATACATAATTTTTAAATCTGTCCGTGAGACGTCACGTCAATACTAATTACCCAACTTAACCACGTCACTACTTAAAGGTTAATACTTACTTTGTTTTTCAGGTTCTTTTCAATTTTAAGACATTTTTGTACTGAATGATGAAACTAATTGACTGACTTGCTGACTAAATAATCGACTGACTGAACTGAAGAGAGTAAGATGTTTTTTTAAATATGATCTTGTTGGAAATCCGACCCACGATTACAGTATTTACAGTCAAACACGGACAATACGATGATGCTATTTTATATAGCTTAACCCTATTTTCCTGTAAAAGTACAGAATTTTATGTATGATAATTTACTTTTTTTATTTATGGTAAGCCAATAAATATTACTATTAAGCTCCATTCTCTAGGTCTAGTCAAATAATTTAAAGTTAATTAAGATATTTTAGGCCGGACCCCCCAAACCGTAGTATTTACTACTGTCGCGGGGTAGATTCCCACACGGGTAAATGAATTATCTTCACCTATTAAAAATCGTGAAAATTTTAATTCTAATAAAATAGTACCACATAATAATGTGGTACTATTTTATTCACGTTTTCCATTCCGTACTGGTTGTACGGAATGGAAAACGTGAATAAAATATAACAAAGATTTTTGGTAACATGACAAAGCGTAGTGTTACTGTTGCGTTCCCACATTCAACACACTATGTCTCAAAAATTTGACGAAAAGTAGGAAATGGAGTGTTTTTAATACTAGGTTCTCCACTTTAACTATAGGCTCCTCCCGGCTGTCTTGGTATGCACGATAAAGCGTGAAGTTTTTAATTAACATATTTAATTAAACCTCTGTTATTATATAATTACAGTGGCGCTGTACTCAAAAACCCGACGGATCCTCCAGTGACTATGAGCTCTATCACGAGCCGCATAAGCGTTGTTACTTGCAAGTGAGTTGGATTTAATTAAATTACAATTTATAGGCTGCTTTATTTACTTAAGAAATGGGAGTGAATTATGATTTTTTTGTAAAACTCGGCTTGGATGTTATTATAAATTATAAAAAACATGCAAATAATGAAAATTTGTGTGTTTTGACGAAAATATTTATTATGTCAAGGTTGAGCTTATATTTATAACTAGATTTTACCTGCGGCATCAGCCCTGGTCAAACATCAAATTGAAATACTAAATGATGATTCACACTATAGTGCAAGTCACAGTTCGTTGTCGGTCCGATATCAGTTTGTTAAAAATAATCTTATATGAGAAATCGTTCTAGTCTAGTTACGGGCCAATCATGCATATAAGAATATTTCTCATACAAGAATGATCGGACTTAGGACTTGTATATGCCACGCAAACGAGCGTTCGGGTCACCTGATGGTAAGTGATCACGGCCGCCCACGACCCCGTGCAACACCAGAGCTAGGTGGGTTGGGCGCCGAAGCCCGGCATTACCTGATGCGAACCGCAGTGGCATAAAGCCACTATTTCAAGCCGGTTTTAAATGCCGGGGGTGGTAATGATCCGGTCGAGTCTGCCCTGTCTGTCTGCGTGTTGCCACTGCTGGCGACGTGACTCTACCACACGTACTTTAGTCGCCTCTTACGGCACCACCAGTACCAGGGTGATCCTATTCTAAACCGGGATCACGCGGCAAAAACACCCACACCCACTTTGAAAATGTAATATAATATAGCTATGCTATGTGTTTGCTAGTAATGGTTTTTATTCGAATCAGTTGTTCCTGAGATGTAAAGCATATAGACGAAATAATTGAACTTTTTCATGATTTCTTTCCTACTCCTTTTGGATAGATAACGTAGTACATCATTTTTTCGCCAAAGAGTATAATATTATGATATGTGATTGTAAAAGCCTAACGGCATTCTTTTTTGTCCAGATCTTCTAGTGATTCGAACTTAGTGTAGTACTAGTACTACATTGTCTTGTTAATTGGCGTTTCGTCTAACCAGACGGCCTATGTCATTTCACAAATACATACATATTTATCTCCACAGATGAACAACCTAAGGTACAACGGGCACGCGCACGGCCCGGCCGCGGCGCGCGCCACCACGCAGCTGAGCCACGTGACGCGCTCGTCGCGGCGCACGGCGCCCGCGCACGCGCTGTCCGCCGACGTGCTGCAGCGGCACGGGCATATCGATTACAAGCGATAGTTGTGTACATTTATATGTAAATATTGTGTGTAAGATTATTCCTTAATATAATATATAGATTATAATAAATATATTCGTTTTATTTATTCCGTTTTATACCTTTTCCAGTATTTTGTAAGTTAGTAAAGATTATAATTATGATATGTCCTTTTGGTCTTTACGCTTATTATACTTTTCTAGAGACAGTTTCAAGTATTGTGATTAATAAAAAAACTTAAATAAAGGCCGCAGTAGTCACCGTCTGCCTGTAAATGCGACAGTGATTTGTTTCATTCCGTGATTATTTCATTTCCTCGCTCCGGTAATAAGACAAAGCGTTCCACTTCATTTTAATTTTAGTTCCACTTCTCAATTCTAAATGTATACAAAATTAGGTGACAGCGTGGGGGATACAGTGTCTTGATACTTTTCCTTACTCCGCCCTGCCATACGCGAGATTCTTCAGGTTGAAGTAAAAAATAAAAAAAAGTTCTGTGACACAAAATTTCACATAAACGATTTTCGAGTTAAGTAATTTAAACTGCTCAATGTTTGATGAATTAATTCATTCATTACAAAAAAATCGATACATCCTTTGCAAAGTGTTTACATGTTTTACAGTAGCGATTAAAAATATAATATTAAAAAGAGCTTAACGTATTTTACATGTATGGTTTCTTCTGTTGACTCTTCTTCTATCTAAAAGTAGAGGTAACCTTTTGTCTAGACACTTCGTTAGCTTTATAAAAATAATTTTCAACATCCACCGCCACGCTTACCTTTTTCAGATTACGCTATGGCAGCGAATAAAATTTTGATATCTAATATATATATTTATATTATATATAATATCTGTATTATACTAAATAGGTTTCCACTCGTGAGAAGAAAGTGGTACTTACCTATTAATTTTCAAATTATATTGAATCGCCAAGCAAAAAATATTTTTCGTAATATGGTAATTATTAATTGGAGATCTAAAGACGATTTTTCTTATGAATTTTTTTATGAAAATGTTTAAAAATAATTAGTGTAAGCCTCTTGAAATATTAATAAGAAAATCAGTAGATGTTATACAAGAATTTTGTAAGTAGACTTAGAGGATTAAGTAGATACACTTGTATAGTGAAAATCAATAATAACTTATTTTTATATTATGTTTTTTTAACGAGCAAGGGCGAACTTTATATGAAAAAACTTTCATCTCCAATTTTCGAAACTCAACACTGTACTTTGTCTTGAGCGCTCTCAAGGGAGTGCAAATAATTCATTTACCCGAGTGGAATCAAGTCCCAACTGTTCCGTTTATAGTCATTTGTTGTTTGTAGTTAAACGTCTTGCTGCTGCGCAAAGTTCAGCAGAAAGTGTGAAACGGAGTGTCTGTCCAACACTAAGAAAAGAAAAACTTTTAAAGGTTTCTTTTGTAAAGATTTCTTTTCTGTAAGTTTCTGTAGCATTGCAAAACTATGATTAAATTCAAAATCGCCTCAAACTAAGGCAATACTTTGCCACTTTATAATTGAGTTTTAAAATTTCAGAATTTCGGATATAGGCCATCCTATATCTGAATTTTAACATTTTAAAGCTAGACTACTAAACAGATTGACAGTTCATTAAAGATAACGTTGTCTTGTTATTTTTAGAGAATTCCGCTATTAAAACCGATCATACACTTTAAGTGCAATAAAGAATATATATATATACACGTCGGCTTATGCACGTACATTAATTCAATACTTTTCTACCTCTATCTAAGCTACCGCCGTAAGATAATTTCTGCAGCATAGATTTGTATATATATGTATATATGTTATATATATTTATATAAGCATCAACAATGTTTAAAAAAAACAAAAGCTTCATGTAACCTAGTATACAATATACTATGTTATACTAACTTATACTGTAGTACTATTGTACCTTTACTGTAAATAAAGTTGACATAGTATAATATAGTACAGTACAACTGCAATATAGGCCTACTATTATAACAATGAAATATACGTTATTTATAATTTATATAGTATAGCAAAATAACAGGTTCACGCTGTGTCCTGCACATAGCAGGACAGACAAAGGCATCATGAGAAACCTTATGTTCAGACTCTCCGTCCCCACTTTCCGCCGATTCTAGAGGCATTACGTGTTGTTTGGACCAGAGCGAGGAAATGAAAATATTAATGAGAGGTCCCCGTATGAGAATCGGCAACCACCGCATATACAGTCAAACACTTGTGCCTCTGCGCCACGACGGCCTATACCTATACATAAATATACGTGCATTAAATTCGTAAAATATTTTGAATATTTTACATAAATGTAAATATACAGAGCTAAGGTAAGCAAAACTTTCGATATGAATAATGAAATGATATCAGATTCCTGGTAGATACATATGTTGGTAGTCGGGTAACAATAATATTGACTTTTAAAGTTTAGTTTCAAGGTATCAGTATACATAAATTAGTTATTTCCATACAATTCGAAGTGCACAGTCTCTAACTGCTAGTAATGCCCTAGTTAAATTGAAATATCATTATAATATGAATCTTTATTATATATACACATTGGTACCGTATCTGGCTGTAAATGCAACGCTTGTGGGCTCGTTTCCTATTCGGGGTAATGAAGTATGTAATATTTTCATTTCTTTGCTCAAGTTACAAGACAAAGAGCGGCGTTTAGTTTCGCTATTCAACTCGCAATGCCACGAGAATTCGACAGTAAAATTTGGAACGGAAGTGTCTTGTTAAGAACCGACTGTCCTAACAATAGGTTCGCAGGTTCCCATTTGCCTTTGAGCTCCACTCTTCTTGAACCTTCTCCCTCTCGGTAGGAGGGTTTGTGGGGGCCATGAGGTTAGTGGCGGCGTTCTCCGCTCCCATCATGCGTGCCGGCCCTCTAGTTCCGCAGCTCGCGCTTGAATTGAGGCCAAGCGTAGTGATTCGCCGGATGCCCGCTAACACAGTTGGCACCGACTTCGAGGGGTCTCGGGCAGTCACGCGCGAGGTGCTCTTCGCCGCAACTCACGAATGCCAGCTGCCGATGCCGATGCGTGGCTTGAGTGCCGGACCGCCTGGCAGCGGTGACACAGCGCAGGGCCCTTCTTGCTCCTCCAGGTTTCAATTTTGATATCTGGTATGTATAATAGTTCCGTCATTCGTTCGTGTTCGATAAGATGGCGAACGAGATGCACCCTGGCCGGTTTGCTGATTTTGGTTGCGGCTGCTGCTGTTGGCGGAGCGGCGGCGGCCCGCGCGGTGTTTCTCGGGTCGGGTCTTTTTTAGGTCACCCAATAACTAAGTAATTTTTAAAGGATAGTTTACTTACAAATATTGCTGCACAGGCCTCAATTTTCGCTTGGCCTTACCTGACAGGTGCTTATTATTCGTTCTCGATTCGACTCTCTATTCGAGTTTTTTGAAACGATGATAAAATTAGGGGAAATTAAGTATTTTGGATAATTAATTTTAACTTTATGAAATACAGCAAAGATTTTAAAATAATAAGAAATAGCATTAAATTTTAAGAATATCAAACTCTGGGCGATGAGATATACACAAAGATATGAAAACTTTGTGCGTATCCCACTTCTGATGCTAGAAATAGAAGAGGTTACGTTTTAATAAAACTAAAATCAATATACATACGATATATATATATTTTATAGGGATACATAGAAGGATAGGCAAAATAAAAAACGTTCCCGGAGTACAAATCGAACCCATAATCATCGCTTTAACAGTGAGACACTTTAAATATTATTATTTTCACTATTGAGACATAAGCCTCAAATTAGAAATTTTCTCAATTACGTTAATCTAAATTAAAGTACCAGAACAGTAATAAATAATCAATCATAACAACCATCAGTAGAATGAATTTGCCACATCATTGTATGACAAATTTATTATGGTTTGTATCTCATCCATCATTTTAACGGGATGTTTAAAATAAATTACTTTTTATATATTTATTTTTGAAATAAAAGAAATGTCTTTTTATGCTAAGGTGTTTGTAGGAAAATTTATTTCATTACATGTGTTGTCTTCTATCATTATATTCAATATCACATCATGTGAAGAAAACTGCAGTTGGTATAATGTATTTTATTGAAATAATATTTTATAATTTAAAATATATTAATACTGTTATAGTTGGAGATGAAGAAAGGACGGAATGCAAGATCAGTGTAAATAGTAAGATATTAGAACAAGTGAATGTGAAGTGTGAACTTGGGAAGTATGTTCAGTAGAGATGGAAGATACGAGATGGATGTGGAAAGGCGTATTGCTGCCGGTAACAAGGTTAACGGAGCCTTAGCTGCATTGATGAGACGGCGAAACGTCAGCACAACTGCGCGTTTGGCCGTACAGAATGCAGTTTTGGTACCGACTCTGTTATACGGCAGCGAAACGTGGGTATTACAGAAGAAGAATGAAAGAAAGATGAATGCTGTAGAGATGCGATGTCTTCGTAGGATATGCGGAGTCAGCTTAGCTGATCGAATCCGCAATGAAGAGGTACACAGAATGGCAGGTACTAGCGAGGATGTCACGGTGAGAATGAAGAAGAACGTGCTCAGCTGGTTTGGGCACGTCGAACGAATGAGTGATGAAAGAATGGCAAAAAATATTTATGATGGAAAAGTGAGCGGTAAGAGAGGTAGGGGAAAACCTCGGTTGACCTTCGAAAACACAGTATCAAAGATACTGGAGGAAGGTCACGTAAAAAGCATGAGGACCCCCCGAAGGACATGTATGAAGAGGTTGATGACAGTGGACGAGGCGAAAGAGGTATGTAGAGACCGTAGCGTTTGGCGCTCCGTTCTCTCTGACTACCCCGCAAGGGATAAAGCGTGAAGCTAAGTTAAGTTATAGTTGGAGCAGTGTCTGGGACTTGAGGCCACAGGAGTAGGGTTAATCCCTTGATCCCATGAATTTTCGTATTAGAATATTTCTTATACAAAAATATGAAATCGGACCAAGATTCGTGACCGGCACTGTCATGTGAATGCTCCCTACGTCGTATCGAACTTCTTATACCTATCTTATTCGGTAATGTCGAAATTATTATACGCTTGTTACAACTTTTTTATGTTGTTAGCATCTCTGTAGGGAGATTTTTACAAATTTCTGCTATCTAAAGATAATTACTGAGAATGGTCGTTCGTTCGCTTTTTACATTTTTAAAGTGTTATTCCACACTTAGGAAAGAAAAATACTTAATAAGAAAACGTATAAAAATTTAACTAAACCATACGTGGATAATGCTTGATTGCACCGAAACTTAAGATAAGAATATTTTTCCCGACTGCTAAGGAAGGGTTATGTTTTTCGCGCGTATCTTGTATGTATGTAATATTCTTTATTACCTCATATCTCCACAACTTCTGAACGGATTTACACAATTGAGGTATCGTTAGATTTGTATTAGCAGCCCAAGTGTTCTTAGATAGGTGACGTTAAAAAAAAACAATTATGGCAGCTGTGGGATCCCATTGGACTTAGTGAAAAAAAATTTTTCGTTTCGAATACCACAATATGGGTATCAAATTCAAGAGCTTAATATGAGGATTTCAAAAAGGTATATCATGATTATCATTACTTTAATAAATCCTAACAAAAAAGTGAAAAATAAAAAAAAATATTTGTAAAAACAAAAACCCCGACTGCATAAAACTATAATAAAAAGAAAAAAAACAAGCCCAATAGTTTATTAGTATTAACAGTCGGGACCTATAAGTGATTCTTTAATTAATAAAATCTTTGCCAGGAACCCCGTATAATTGAAAGAGGTCCCGACTGTTAATCCTAATAAACTATTGGGCTTGTTTTTTTTCTTTTTATTATAGTTTTATGCAGTCGGGGTTTTTGTTTTTACAAATATTTTTTTATTAACAGACTGAGATCGGACCGAGAACGAACCTTATAATGTGTCCTCCCTTAGTGCCACGACACTCCGCTCTGCGCTTCCGTCCAGACTCTAGACATATATCATTAAACTGACCAGAGCATAACTAATTTTTAATTGTAAAATAAACATTATATTCGTTAAAGGAACACAGGTGAAATGCACCAGTATTGCACGTGTCTTACAAAATTTACTGGTTTACTTATCCTAGAAGCGCCATCCTGGCGCAGTGATACTGAATGGGGCGTAATTGATGTGGATTCGATTCTTATTTAAGCATGTCGTTGAGTTCCGCAACTTGACACGCAATACCTCGAAATAGGCAAAAACTGGAGAAGAAAGTGTTTTTAACTCTATGCTCTATTTTTGTCTCCTTTATACACGACTATGTAGGAAATAAATGATACTAAAAAATATGTTCTAAAGTCTATAAGACTAAATGCTACCCATAACGCAGAATCTACTAGAACTGCCTTCTACAGGCAGTAAAACTGGCCCGAGCTGCTGTAGCTTCCTGTACGACTGACACTACTATTTTCTTTGTAACTTGACGATTTAAAGGTGTTTGTAATATCCTTATTGAATGATGGACATGTTGATTTAGATTTTGATAAAAGGTGGTTAACGATGCGACATATCTCTGGCCCCTATTACTATATTATACACAAAAATATGTATACACGTAATGAAAAAGCGAAACACGTTCCTTTGAAGATGCCAAAACCATATATTAGCGAGAAAGGATTTTCCCATACAATAACATCAACTTCAACTGCGATCTTTATGATTTTATTTAATAAACGTAAATGTCAGTTGGGAACTGTCACCCAACACGCCAACGAACAACGGGAGGCGGAGTACGGAGCTACAAATAGCTATGTGGAATGTAAGAGGAGGGATGAGGTATGTAGAGACCGTATCATTTGGCGCTCCGTTTTCTTTGACTACTCCGCCAGGGGTATAAAGCGTGAAGTTAAGTTAAGGCAATGACAATGAATGAAGAGTGAGTCCGTTGAAAGTCAGACAAAATATTATCGCCTAGTCTATTATAGCTATTTTAATAGTACTCTATCCTATGGAATGCTGCTGAGTGAAATCTATTTATAACTTAAGATCTCGAGAGAATTACGAGATGTTTTGAAAGATGCAGATATCATTACAGTTGCTTCATAATTTATATACTACTAGCTGTACCATGCGCGCGTTGCTACGCCACTAACTAAAATGAATTTGAAGGAAAGACATTACACAAGTATTGAATTCATTTTTAGTCATTTTATTGATTTTGTTCTTTTCGAAAAAAAAATTGGTCGTACTAACTCAGAAACTTTCGTGGGTTCATGCACAACAATTTCATCTTGCTAAAGATCATCACGTGATAAAATGCTTAGTTTATGATGCTATAAAGAACATATAGTCAAGCATTCATTTTTATTTATAAAAATAATATTCTGTTTGTCCTATAACATATTCCATGTCGTAGTAAAAATAGTGACAGACAATATAAAAAAACAGTAAAATGAAAGCCAAGTTAAATGTTAAGTAATGCGTCATTCTGAACTTCATCGACAAAAGAATAGGAGATATATATGGATGCCGAGTTTTGTGTCCAATTGGTTTAAAATTCAAGCTCAATCATGTAACTGTAAAAACAATACTAACAAATAAAGTTTATTATACTGTTCAAAAATATTTCTTGTATATATTTCTTGTATTTATTGTAAATCCATTCGACGCTTCGAAAATGCTCAAAATAGTATATTAATAAAGAATACGTTAAATTTGAATTTGAATTTTTGGAGCACCGATACAGCGTCTGACTAAAAATGCGAATTATTTTCGTACCACTCCGGTAACAAGAGAACGATAACAAGCAATAGAGGATGCTATTTATAAAATATTTATAACATTTTTAAAGTGATATTTTATATATGGAATAATAGGAAAAATACCTTTTTTTTTTAGAAAACGTATATAAATTTAAACGCAGCGGAATTTGGATACCTGCCTAGCCATTGAAAAAAGATAAATACGAATTCACAATTATAAATACACACAGTATATTTATATAAGAGTAACAGTATATACATATAACGAGCATCCGCTATCAATTTTGTAAGTTTGAAACGCTCGTCCTAAATCATGAGTTTTTTGAACGTATTCCTTCGAAACAGGCTCAATATATCATAATATTATCGTAGATATCTGTTCGCTGTAAGCTTAACTTTTTTTATCTTTTCACATTTTTGGGCATGGTATACATATAGTTTTAATTAAATTGTTTTACTAATATCGTAGAGCTGAATAGTTTGTTTTGCTTAACGAGGTTTGGTCGAGGTTTTTACGGTCTAAGTCCAAATATTTAGATATTTTTTTTCTACTTTCACGACATTATTAACATGTTGAATACCAACGTCAAATATCACTGCATGATATACTATTCGTCTACTAGCACAATAGTCAAGTCAGTCAGGCCTATTGGTAACAATATACCTATCAGTCATAATGGACTGGTCCCGGGAATAGAAAAAAACAGCTATTTTCAAGAACTGGCATGAAAATGTACCTATAATAGAGTATCTTAAAGTCCACAAGTCCATATCGAAGAGCAATTTGCTGGCCCCATTAGCAAGATCAGAACAACCAGAGACAATGTCTGGGGGACGCCCCAGGGCGAAGACACGCCTGACATATGTATGTAGATGGTGCCATTTTTCATAATGTCTCTGATAGTTGTCATGTCTCATGTACCATTGATTTATAATAATACTGAACCTCGCGCTACACGCTCCGCAGTATACCGCCCACAAGATCTTTTACCACGTGTCACGGTTTCAGATCTACAGTCCTGTATATGCCAGTTTAGTCGACCCGCGCGGTATGGGGCGGGCGGACGCACGGAGCTACGAAAATGGATGAGTTATCTATTGATTTGATTGATGAAATTGTACTTTAATGTTACTATCAGTTTTTTTTGGTGAAATGCAATATCTTTCAGCACCATCTGTAGGTTGCAAGTCCTTTTCAACCGAATCATACCAAAAGTCAAAGGATGCAATCGACATCTTAAGTTACTTGAAAAACCGACCTTTGTGTAGTCTTGGAGTGGGATATAAAGTCACAAGCAGGTTTAAGAAAGTTCTTTGATTTTCACGATTATTACACATTTTAAATGAAACTATTTTAACCAGATTAATCGCGTATATTTTGTACTTTTATACATTTTTGGAAACCCGACGTTTCGAACACTTCTAAGTCTACCCGTGACCACGGACTACTGCAAAGTGTTCGAAACGTCGGGTTTCCAAAAATGTATAAAAGTACAAAATATACGCGATTAATCCGGTTAAAATAGTTTCATTTAAAAGGTTTAAGAAAGTCTTTAACTCAAAAAGAATGAACCCAGTATCATCTTTGCTTTCGACGACGACGTCGCAGTTTGCGGTATAAATGGACACACACAAGGAAAGGAAATCGCCTTCTTCATCACCATTCTCACAGATTGTATTTACTAGAATGCCGCGCGCAAGCCGCAGCCATTTAAACAGCAGACTCTCGCGTTCATCTGAACTTAGATTTATGGTCTAAAAAACGGCTCGAGAAATAAGAGTACAAAAAGCGTTGTGTTCTTATTTTATTTTAATATTGTCCAACTTTAGCCAACTCAGTTCAGTGAGCTTTATAAAATGAGTATTTAATAACTTGACCGTTATTTAAAACTAATTTATTTAAGATAGACCCCCTACATTTTCACTTAAATCCGTTTCGACTTTGTCTTTCATCTCTTTCTCACTCAATTCTCCCTACCAGTACCAAATACCACTAGGTAGCTTTCTTAGGTAGCTTTGCTGGGACAGTAGCTGGGGGTTAAAAAGAGTTGAAAGATATTTTTTTTTGTTTTTAGTTAATATCGCGGAGTAAAATATTTTATGTCCATTACGCGCTAGCCGAGTAAAATATTTTATGTCCATTACGCCCTACACCATAACACTTTATTATAAGGTTGGATTTTATTGAAACGATCTTATATCATAATTCTGTGTGTAATAATATTTAGAATTTCTGTTTATATTGACTCATGCCCTATTATTGAGCCGTATTTGTATGACATCTGTTATCTATGTATATTTGATCGAAGATTAAACTAATCAATATATGTTATAGTTCCACGTTTTCGTACGTACATAAAGGCTTGCTGAGAGAATTTACTGTCAAGACACTGGAATTCGAGACTTGAGATATCACGTCGGGAGAAATGGACATGGATTTACCACAATCATTGCGATAACTGTAAGCAGACGCTGTGTTATTTCACTATATAATTTCAGCTTTACGCTTTATCCCGCGCATGAACCTGGAACCTGGGAATCTAGTGTTAAGACACTTGCATTGCGCGTTAAGTGGCAGAAGACAACGCCGTCGCGGTCTGTTCCCTAGAAGTATCTGCCTCGAACAATTCTATTGCTTTTATATTCTTTTTCACCTACACGAGTTTGTTACAATATTTTATTGCCTTGATTGGGATCGAAACCACAATCTCTCACGCGTCACAAGCTTGTAATAATGAAAAATATTTTACAAGATTACAATCTCCCAGCTAAAAGAAAATATGGTCATATCGTCACTCATATGGATATGAGATATGTAGTTCACTCTCATAGTAAATTATGCTATTCACAGAAATTCTCTTAGAACATTTTTTCATACAAATGTTTTGTTTGTTATACGTATATAATGAATGGTAATGCCATTCAAGAATATTTTCTTTCATAGTAATATGATCTTGATAAAAATTTTCGCGAAAACAGATGTTATGACAAATACAAGCTTTTATAAAATCTCATATTTTTACTTTGCGATGTATTCCGCATTATGTAAGGTAAACAGAGCAAACTTTGTGTTAACAAGAAACTTTACTTCAAACGTACGAAAGAAAAAAATGGAACTTTTGTAGGATCACTTTGTTGTCCGCCCGTCCTCCGTCCGTCTGTCAATACCCTTCTTCTCAGGAACACGTGTAGATATGAATTAAGATCAAATTGTCCCTTGGAGCTGTGAAAAAAATGAAATTTATATGCCATTACAAATTTATAATCAAAAGATCAGATTCACGCTGTATCCCACACACAGCAGGGTAGGCAGAGGGAACCTAGTGTCACAAGACACTCCGTTCCCCACTTTCTGCCATGAATTGATGATGAATTTTAGAGGCATTGCGTGTTGAGTGGCAGAACTCAACGCCGCGCTCTTCCCTCGACACCAGAGCGAAGAATTGGCAATATAAATTTAAGTAAATATTTAATCTCCTCGAGTGGGGATCGAAACCACAACCAGTCGGTTTTACAGTCACACTTTGTGCCACTGCGCCAGGACTTGTTTCAAAGATGCAGCGGTTTATGCCGTAAATTCCGCAAATTTTCGAAACTTACAAGGGAAACAAAACCCCAAGGTACTTTCCGTGAACTCAGAATCTTGAAATTTTGTTCGACGCAACAAAATTTGGTATTTCATAGAAAAAATATTTACAAACTTATAATTGTAATTCATTTCATACAAAATGAGTGGATACGTTCGCAAATTTAAATTTGTCAACTTTAAGACGTTTTACTTCCCGTTGACCTACCCTGACCTAATCCTGAAGTTGGTACGAAAGCGGCTAGTCCGACTCTCACTTTATCTTATATATTTTACTCGCACTTTATTTTATATACTTTACTTTTATTAGTTGTTACCTTGTTATTGTCACAAGACAAAACGCAGTGTTAAGTTAAGCTATTCAACGCGCAATGTTTTGAATATTCGGTGGAACATGGGCGGCGAAATTTTACGTTTTAGTTTTATAAAAGAAACACGTGAAACTCTAATTTAAGCATATTATCTATATTATATATAGTCAACATTTTTATACACTTTTGAGCCAATAAAAATACTAAATAATAAGAGGTCAGTCGCGGCGCAAAGCCGTGCGACTGTAAACGCGACAGGTTGTGGGCTCGATACCCACTCAACACGCAATACATTCGGAAATTTTTTAAAGTGGGAAATTAATGGAAACGGAATATCATAACACTAGGTTCCCCTGTTCTCTCTGCCTATCCTACTAGATATTATAGTGCGAGATACAGCATGAAGCTATAAAAATGTATAATAAGTAATAGTAAGTTTTGTAACCTAGGAAATAGAAGTGCAGCAGTAAAACTACTATTTTCGAGATAAATAAAGTAAAATGTCACATTCACTGGCGCAACTAGAGCACGGACAGTTGGAGTGCTCGACTCCACGGAGCATATGACAATGTTTATTCGGTTGTTCAACTTGTTAACTTTAAAAATGCTTGTGAACGTTAATTTTATGAACATTTTATATTAGATATTTTCTTTAACTAAAGAAAATGCAAGTTACATGTTTAATTATTGAATGTAGGGGTGTAAGTAAAAATAAATAAACAAATCAGCTTCACTCTGTATCCCGCACTCACCAGGGTAGGGGGAGAGAACCTAGTGTTAAGACACTCAGTACCACACTTTCCGCCGAATTCTGAAGGCCTTGTGTATTAAGTGACAGAGATCTTGATGTACGGCGGTAGGTTCAAACAGTTCCCAACACTGTTTATATTTATTATTGTAATAACGCTTATTAACATATCATGTAATATTTTATTTAGTTATTTTTATATAATTTATATTTTTTATAACATTGATCAAAAGAAAAAAAATAGGTTTTATCAATATATTTATATTTTACCTTTTGAATATAAGCAACGAGAAAGGTCGGTATTAGCATTTGTCTAGAAAGTTTTTCAGTTAACTTACTTAGATTACCCACCAATCATGCGGTCGTGGTGAAAAGGTCAGAATCATATGTGTATAATAATAATCTATTCAATTATTCAAAGAGTAAATAATTGTACTCAAAGTAGTAGCCACTTCTAGTATCATATATTTGCCTTCTTTCTGCCACTAGAAAGTAGAGGAGGTAGAAATTATCTAGTGTAGACACTACCCTCTTTAGATTAGTCCCTCCCAATTTAAAGTAGTATTGTTTTCACTAATTTCGTTTATGTGAAAAATAAATATTAAATTTTCATCGAGTAAAGTGCTTATACATGACGTTCTAAATGCAAACGCAAAATCAGCCATTAAATACATAAAATAAAAGTTTTATCGCCTCATAAAAGAGACCAGAAGTTTGTGCAAAGCTCAGACCATTTCAAATAAACTTTTGATCTTTAATTAATTATAGGTTATTTTCTCCTTAGTAAACGATTAATGTTTATGCTTTTTATGTGAGAAATATAAGCGAAAAGATTGGTTTCAAATATAGATTTATTTATTTTATTTTCTTGTAGGTACTAAGGTGAAATGCTACACTAGATATTAACACTGTCTTTTCTCTAGATTTTAGCGACATGTTTAACTGCCTACCAGAGACAGTACAAGATTCCATGAGCCAACTTCCATTCCCATCATCAGACCAGCTCAATGGTATCGTAATATTGCATTTTCATTCTAATCTAAATACATTTATTACAAGTTTCATAATGATATAACAATTAGAAGTGAGTGTATTCATATTTTTAGATTTTATTACACTATTTCTTACATACAAGTCGACCTAATAAAAGCGTTTTAAAATAGGAGCTCACTACAAAGTTACAGTATGACAGAATGGATATTTTCAATTTGTTAACAAATATTTTAATATTTGTTTTTTTCTCTTTAGAGAAAAAAATATATTTTGAAGCTGCATCATCGTTCTCAAATTTTCTATACATTATTCACGTTAAGTGCAGAGTCAACACGCCCACGCTTTTGTAACAAGGTAAAGCTGAAAGGCGTTGAATTTGGCTACTCAACACGCAATGTCTTCAGAATCCGGCGAAAGGTAGGTAACGGAAGTGTCTTAATACTAGGTTCCCAGATATCCTCGACCTGCCTTGTTATGTACTGGATACAGGTGAACAAAATTAAAATACATAAGTATTCTAGATATCAAATATGAAGAATTACTTAAACGATTACCTATTATTTATATAAGTTTATGGTGGCTTTATAGCTTTGTGTGTTATATATAAAACGCCTAAAAATATTAAAAGTTATCTAAAAACAATAAAAAAAACATAATGATAAACAAATGAAATTGATACTGTCAAATAACTTTCAAACAAATAAAATTAATGAATGTGTCAATAATACAAAACGTACCGGAAAATAATTATTTATCTCGTTATTATTTCTTATAACCTAAAGACTCCGAGGTCCCCAGACTTATGTCATTTTAACAAAGCTGAAATTTTGAGGATTATTAGTCTAATATGTAGTTAACACGACATGCGTACTTACTAACTTGAGTGGGGCCCTTTCAGAGGTAGCGCCAACTAAAGTTACGTAAAATCCACGCTCATCTAGGCTAAAGTTGAAACGCTCGTATTATATAAATGTTAGAATAATGTATAAAATATATATTTATTATAATTATCTTTATTTTCTCGCTGAATTAACACACCGATATTTTCTTTGGCGTCAGAATAATAAAAACATCCCTCAGTATATATTTTAATGCGACGACAGAGTGTGATATCCTGTCGTGTAAGGCGCTCTTGATGGTCTTAGTTTAGATGATCACTGGTATATGACATTCCTCTGATGGTTAGTGTGCGTGAATATTTATCCTTTCCGTATCCTGTTCTGATAGAGTCTGCTTTCTCTTCTTGCGTATAAAAGCGATAACGCCGCACACACCTCATTTACGAAATCGAGTCGTAGTTAATGACGGCGATGTTGAATTGCGTAAAATAGCACAAGAGATATCCCTTTCTCGTTTTAGTATGTTTTTTAAAAATGAAAAGCGGCAGATCGGCAGCATTTACGTTATTGTTATCTATTCGTAACTGCGTCACACGTAATACAGTTTAGATAAACATTGTAAAATGAAAAAAGTAAATCCTACGTCTAAACTGTTTAGGTATCTTGAATAATTTCTTTAGGTATGGGCTTGAAATATTTTATCATGTATGCTGCTCCCGTAAAATGAGCACAGACGCTTCCACCCTGTGTAAAGGTAAAGTACAAAACAACACAACATATTTCATACTAGCTTTATTTCGTTTATCCTCTATAGATTTCCAAAATAATTTAATTATGAACGAAAATAACAAAAAAAATATTTCGAATACTGTTATTATTGAAGCCCCGAAGCTCAGCGAAAATACACCGCCGTATGTAGCTGAAAATTATTATATATCTTTGTTCTTGCCTATGACGGTCAGCAGAGAGAACCTGCTATGAAGACATAGTCGTCCACTTTCCACCCCACTTTGCGACATTAGCTGTAGTGTGTGTTTAACGTCGCACTTTGTTTAATTCGAGTGGGAAAATTAAATAATTAAAATAATCACGTCGAGTGAGAATCCAACCCGTACCGAATACCAACCCAAAGGTGAAACTAGGTTTCATTATGGAAGCATTGTTTCAATTTTATTTATTATTAATGTACTAATTTGGGCTTAGAGTAAAAGGCCGAGGATTTAATTCCCAATTGAAACATATTTAAGTAAAATGAGAGCTACACAGTACTTAAGTTCGAAAGAATATTTTAATTTAAACCAACTTTAACAATTTCTAAAACTTTTTGCCGAATGATATTTAAGTACTTAACACTTCTTAATATTCTTTCTACTTATTTATATAAAATATATGAAAAATATAAAAAAATATATTACCAATGAAGTAATTGAAGTCAATCAAGAGCATTTTCTTGTAGCAATTACACGTAGACTTTGCATGGTATACTTGGAGAGCAGCTAACTCACTGACGTTTCGTCCGTTGCTGAAAATTTTGTAATATTTTACTTTAAGTTTTTTTTGTCTCTCTGAAGCAATATTACTTCTATTTTGATGGAGATTTCTGATTTATGCGCCATTTTTGTATTATGGGGTAATTATGGTTTTCTGTATTATGCGTAGTTTATTCGAAGATCATCAAATTTCAGAGCAATTTTTTTTAATTATTAAGAAGTTATTCTCAAAAAATTCTTTTATAATTTATTTTAAGCATGGAATTTAATATCACTTAAATATAATTTATAAAGGAAACATAAATAACAGAGAGAGTTTTCATTTGAAAATTCTGCAAAAGTAAGCTGATTCACTCTTTTCTCCCTATATAGGTAGGCAAAAGCTTAGTGTTAAGATACACTGCACTCCTCACTTTGCGCCAATTTTTTGAGACATTGCGTGTAGAGTAGCGGAACTCAATGCTGTGTTTTATCTAATCTGCTTATGCTAATTTAGATAGATAAATATCTAAATTTTGCTTATAATCTAATTATAAACTATCTTTTAGTTTGATCAAAATGGGATATAGGTCAGTTATCCACTGACAACTTTAATTATATGCTAAATCCTTCTGGCCCGGGTCCAACCCTTGTCCGGATATTAGCTGTCTAACCAAAGATTATGTTTACAGTAGCTTATGGTTATATTGCTATTTACAGAAATGTCCCCGTAATTACATTTAATTATATGTAAACATCGAAAATTATTCTACAAAGTCAAATAAGATTTTTCGTTATGCCTGCCTATTTATATTTTCAGCTTCTAGCTGTATCGCGCATGTACCTGGGTAAGCAGAAAGAGCCTTGTGTTAAAACACTCCGCTCCCTACTTTCCGCCGAATTCTGTAGGCATTGTGTGTTGAGTGACGGAACGCAACAACGCGCTTTGCCTCGACCAGAGCAAAGAAATGAAAATATTCAATATTATGTTTACAGACACTCTTGGCCCCTGCGATACGATTAGGTTCCCTCTATCTACCTTGCTATGTACAGGTTAGAGCGTAAAGCTGTATAAATCTATATTAAGAAATACTTAGCGTACATTGAAAATTTCTTAGAAAAAAGAATACCTTCTAGGTGTCAAAAAAATGTGTGTCAAATAAGACCGCATCAATACTTTACATTAGACTAGGTGCATTCAAACGTTTGGCTATCAAACGTAAAAAAAAGCGGCCACCGTCTACTCTGCTTTGTGCGGGCTACATCGTGAAGTTGAAACAGAAAAAATAAAGATCGAACTCATAACCAGGCAAATTCTGCCTCATAGCGCCACGATGGCCTTGTTAAGAATTTCAAGCAATAATTACAGTAAAGCATTCCACGACAAAAAAAAACAATTACTTTGTGCTGATTAACCAAGCTCAGAACAAATTATACAGTGTTTCCTTACAAATTACTAGTTTAAAATTGAAATTGAAAAGCACGTACAACTTAATTTGTAAATTGAAGCGAAGCGAAGACTTTCAGCCGTATAAAAGTTTTTAGCGTTAAACTTTTAACGAATAAGGGACGGAGAATAGGTCTTTATATATATTGTTTCAAATTCAAAATATTCTTTTTTTAATATTTGTCGAGTGAATATACAAAAAAAACCTACCACCGTCTTGGAAGGCAGTTCTGCTGAGAAGAGCCGGCAAGAAACTCAACAGTTGCTCTTTTTACAGTCATTTAATTATATAAACTGGCGGATATCCTGCATGATATTCAATAAATATTACTTCTATACATTTTTATTCCTTTTATAAAGCTTTACTTTAGTTTTGGTTTACTTTTTTAAAATACCTATTTGAAATCTAAAAGTTTGAACTTGACCCGCAGGTGCGGCTGGATTTCGGCGGATGTCAATAGGCACGGGTTCAAATCCCGCTTCGTTAATGTTTTTATACGTTTTCTATATGTTAAAAAAGTATATATATTTCATTTACTGATTAACGTTCAAAGACTTTTATTTGTGTTATTTTTAGATCAAGACTTTAAACAGCATTTTATTACTCTTCCAACATAGCTCAAAGGCACTATTTCAAAAAGAAATTCCTATTTGAAAAAGTACTTTTATTTGTAAGATTTGTATCCGACGTTTGGAAAAGCGCCCAACTTGTGTCGTGAAAAAATAAATAAATAAAGTCAACAAATTTTTAAGCCGTTGTGGCGTAGAAGCGTGGGTTTGATTCCTTTTCTCGGGAATGAATGATTATTTCACAGCTTTGGTAATCAGACAAAACGAAGCGTTGAGATAAGCCACTTAACATGCAATGTTTCATAAATTGTGCGCTGCGTGGGGAATGGAGTATCTTTACAGGTTCCCTTGGCTTACCCAGCTATATGCGGGATAAAGCGTGAAACTAAAAATATATACATGTGTCTCTTTTCAGGACTCTGCACTTTTTAAGTACAAAAGGATAACTTATAAGGTCACTCAGTTGTCCGTTTGTCTGTCTGTCTGTCAAGACCTTTTATCTTAGGAACTCTTGGAGATATGGAATTGAACTTCAAACCATATACTCAGCCCCACTAAGGCCCTGATAAAAAACATATTTCTATGTTAAAGGGTTTTCTGATAAAAAACATATTTCTGTGTTTTGTCGGTCCATATCAGAAAATAAATAATTATTTGTCCATAAAAGCTAAAATCGTAAATACTTAAAATAAATGAACTGATAAATAAATAAAAACAAGTTAAACTGAATATTTAAAGATGCTGCAAGGGAGAATAAGCAATACTTTGTTATGTCGAGGATCAGATGTCACAAACCATCCAGCAGTTTAGATTGTAAGGCGAACCAAAGGAGTAAACAAACATATATATAGTCAAAACATTACCCTCCTTCACAGCGTCATTGGATAAAAACATGTTATGTTATTTTGTCCCACTATACGCAATATCTTAATCTTGCATCTGAGTTATTTCTATATGTGCCAGAAAAAGAAAATCAAACAACGGACAACACAATGGTTTAGTTTTCGAAAAAATAAACTATTTTCATTCACTGCCACTGGTTACAAGAAAAATCACGGCGTTGAGTTCCGCCACATAACACTTAACGTCTCAAAATTTGATGAACGGACTGCCACAATATTAGGTTTCTTCTACCCACTCTGCAATACGCGCTATACCCTGAAGCTAAAAAAATTAAACTTACCTAATATTTTGTGGATAGAGATGGGCCAACAGCGGCATAACGTTGGTCGTGATGCTGTACTTCTGATCTCTGCATTCAATATGACACTCAGGCTTGCACTCCATACTTCCGCCCATTTTATAAGCTAATAAATGAAATGTATTTTATTATGGTTACGTGCATACTTTACATGGTTCCATATATAGTTGTCCGTCTGTCTCTATGTCTGTCCGTCAGTTAAGCCCATTTTTCAAAAAAACTGTATGGTACTGAAATAATGTATTAAGCTCCTCGCAAAAATACCTCAAAAGCAATGCACAAACGCTCCTATTTTTAATTATGTTGCTTTAAAAGCTTGATTTTTTTGCTTCAATGGATTGTAAATCTTAATATTTGATAATAATTTCAGTTTAATATTGCCACGTCACCTGGAGATAAATGGTCTTAATAGATGGACAGACGGGCAACAAAGTGATCTATAAGGACGCCGTTTTTGTGCCTTTTGAAGCACGTAACCCTAAAAAGGCTATAAGCCAAAGTTCTATCAAACAACTTCTATTAAAAATTAAATAGTTTTTACATTATTGCTTTCTATGCAAAAAGCCACAGCCATATTTAACTCTAAAACTACGTAGACTTCGTTAGTCTCACCTCTTATCCTATTAAGACATGCCAAGTCTTTGAAATCGCAAATACGCGACGCCTTTTCTGAAACAATTAAAATAAGGTTACAGTACTTTATATTCTTCAAAGACCACAATTTAGTTTTGCAGAGTAAGTAGAGAACAACGTTTCTGATACACTTCTTCTGTTTTTTTAAAAAAACTAACTAAATATGTAATGTCTAAAGTAGACAGAACCGAAAACGTAGTGTCTCTTAACACTTGGTTTATAAAATATACATTTAGTTAATTATGAATCTTTACTAAATGTTGTGTGTTTCTCTCAGGAGCATAATCGAGCGACTGTACGAATATTTTCGTAGGTGAAATATATGTATTATATCTTATATTTTAAGCAAAAAATATATAAATAGTACTGATTCATAACTGTGTTTTTATTCTCCTTTTGTTTCAATATTTTGTCAATAAAAAAATATTTATAAAAGCAAGAATTTATATATAAAATCTACTTCCATTCAGACTTCAAGTTGTACACAAATATGTAAGCGTTACATTTATTAAAAGGTTTACGAAACACGAACAATACGTCCACGTCGACGGTCTAACCCCGTGTCTCTTCACTGTCTAGCATCCATTACGTCCTTTGTTTTGCTTTGTAAATACATTTTCATATTAAATAACAACAGACGTTTATATTGAATGAGCATCATGGTGCAGTGGGACGGTATTGTGGATTTGATGCTCGTTGCTCGTAAAAAATAGATAAAAAATACGGTGTCGTGGACTTTCTTTAAAACTAATAAAATTGAAAAATTTTGTCATAGAATGTGCTGAGATATGTTTAACTATTTTTGCAGCTCACGCACCTAAAGCAATTTTATAGTGATAATAATAATTATTATTTTGTTATTTAAAGTTAACTAAGACTCCGTAATGTTATGTAGCTACAAAAAATATAAATGGTACTGATTCATTGCTGTGTTTTTATTCCCTTTTGTTTTAATATTTTGTAAAACAAAACTTTATGAAAACAAGAATTTGTAAATAAAATCTACTTTTATTCAAATTTCAAGTTATGTGAGCGTTACATTTATTAAAATTTATTTTTATTAAATTTTGCAGGTGTCTGTCTGCCCACAAGACCTTTTCTTACTTGCTCCCACATATAACACAACTTGTACATATGTATATTACCGGCTGCGTTTTCGGCTATAGAATACGTAGGCAAAGTATTAAATAAATAATATTTCATACATCACTGACACGTTTTAGGTATTTTATACATTGTCAAGATATTGTATAGAATATCGAATTATACAGATTACCGGTAACATATACAAATTAAACTTTTCGCAAGAAAAGATTTACACGGCACTAATACACGACCATGAGACACTGCTATCACGCAATTGGGTGACACGAGCCCACTAAACCAGAGTACCCATCCAAAAAACCCATCCAAGAAACGTCTAATACGGACGATGTATTGTACATGTCGGCAGATCTCCAAAATTCGGCAGAAAGTGGGGAACTAAGTCTTAACACTGGGTTCCCTCTGCCTACCCTGCAGTGTGCGGGATACAGCGTGAAGCTGATATTTTAATGTATTTTTATACGTCATACTGATACAGATGTGTTTAAAGGCGTGACGCGTGAAAGTATCTTATGCGTATGCCACTCTAATTTAATTTTATTATTATAATTTATCTGTTTTGCTACAGTAATTGCTTATTTCTAAGCTTACCTCTCGGATATTTATACGGTATACATCCACAATATTTCGCGTAGGTCCTCATTTTGCATTCAGTCAAACATATTTCCGTACTATATCTATTTGTATGGATGAGAGCGATTTCGTCGTGAAATATACAGACCCTTTTATCAATAGCTACTTTTCTAATGTCTTCCTCACTTTGAAATATCTTTGGATCGATTTTAATGTCCAAAGTTTCCCCGATGATAGCATAATGGTAGAGTACAGTTATTTCTGGGTAATCATCAGGGTCGTTTATAAGTATCTGATAAAAATAATTAGTTAGTTAATAATAAATATATGATATATTTTTTTATAAAGATATTAGAACAAAATAAATCAGCTTCACTCTGTCCCGCATACAGCAGAGTAGGCAAAGGGAACCCAGTATTAAAACACTTCGTTCCCCACTTCCCGCCGAATTCTTGAGGCACTGTGTGTTGAGTGGTGAAACTCAACGCTACGCTTTGCCTCGACACCAGAGCGAAGAAATTAAAATATAAATTTAAACAAATTTATGTGGGGATCGATGAAATATAGAAGATTTATTAGAAACATGATGATGATTTTAACTTATATTCTTTTTTCTTTTTTTAATAATATAAGTTTAACCTTCGCCCCGTAATACGGTATTGATGTAAAATTTGCATAGTCATTCGGTTCCACGTTGAATACCACGCTTAGGCCGGATCCCCTGTAATTAAAAAATGTATGAATACTTTATAAAAAAATTGTTTATCTATTATTGTTTATTTACATGCAATTTTTTTGATGATATCATTTATTTGGTATTAATCAAAAATCAAAAAGTATGACACTGTTGGGAACATATTTTTTGAACGCATTTAGATTTTAAGAAATGTAATACCTAAACACCAGTCACTATTATAATATAATTAAATTCATAAAACAAATATATGTACAAACTACCGCATTTTTTATGTATTTAGTTAAGTCATATGAATAATATATAGGATAAGTGAAATCGTAAAAAATGATGTTTAACAGTTTAATTTTGTTATATCTTAATATACACAACAAAAATAAATATATTATGTTATTTACATAATATATGTATTATGAAAAGGTATACTTTGTTGGAATCTATGTAGGATATCAGATTTTCGTATCTTAAGATAGGTTACTTTGGACCTTGTACAGACAGAGATTGATTCGATTCTAAACTGTTATGATTTATGATTCATGAAACTATTCGAAGTTCGCATTGAATATTATCTTTGTAACTGTAATTAGTAATGATGATAGATGTTCCAGATTTAAGTTCTGATAAGAATCGTTATAGAAAATATGGCGAAGCAATTTTTATTTTATATATTTTCTTACTCAATGACCTTAATTATAAAACTTATAATTATACAATAAATAAAGATAAATGGTAATGTAATAACGACTGTAAACCCGACAGGTTCTCACATTAGGTCGAGATCCCATTGCTTAAATCTACAGAGATCTGTTTTTTAATATGTGTCATTTATGTATTTCAATATTGTAATTTATTTATTTATCATTTATATACATACGTTTAATAGAATTTATATATTTTGTAGTACCGGTAAGATGTCGTAATATTTTCGCCTACCCCCTTGTCGACGGCATATTTAATTATCACAGTCGATGCTTGCCATTCGATGCGCTTTCCATGCGTTCCTTTGTTTTATACAACTTAGGAAACTCTAACTTAGGAAAGAAAAATACTTATTAAGAAAACGTACGAGTATAAACATTTTAACGTAGCGGAATTTAAGCCCGAGCCTTTTTGGAAACCGTAATTAATAACCGTAAGTAACTACTGTTTGGCAGTAATAAAAAATGTTTGGGTAGCAAAAATTTTTAAAAATCCCCCTACAGAGACACTAACAACATAAATAAGTTGTAACAAGCGTATAAGAATTCAAGTTTTTATACGTTTTCTTACTAAGTATTTACCTAAAGGTTGTCTAAGACATATAAAAATTTAGATATTCCAGTAAAGCTCCTTCCTGCTCATTTGAAGCATTAAATACTTTTAAACTTTAACAATTATTGATTGATTATTGATTTAAAACACTATATTGTTTTGTTGTACTTGATGAAGATTTTAAAGAATAAAAAAATAAAATAATATTATAAGTACCGACCTGTAACTTTAAAGATATTAAAACATTTTTATTAATGTATGTATATAACTTTTCATTTTAATATTAGAAAGAATGTTACTTTCTGTTTATAATTGCTCCTTACATTAATTCTAACCCTAGCCTTGTTACTATTCACCCCAGATGCGGGTCGGTATTAACAAATTATTTATTTGGTTTTAACGACTCTATTTCTGAAATTATTTACCCAACTGATGATTTTTATTACTAATATCATAGCTGAATAACCAAAGCATGCTATGAATAAAAAATATAACAAAAAAACATTATTATTAGAAAAATAAACAATTATAAACAATTGGGTAGATCTAGCGCCGTTCTTATTAATAGGGACATTAGGTACAAGTGCTAGGAGTCTCAAATTTTCCATGGGCGTTATGGCCATCTGTTTTGCTTCCAATAGCCGCTGAGCACTGGTGGGCTAGGTAAACTAGAAGATCACCGGTCGAGCTACCATGGCGGAAGCTATCTTGACGGTCATATATCAACAGGTGATCCTTACATAAAACAGGCAAAGCGTGTCGTTGAATTCCGCTACTCAAAACACAATTCTACCAGAATATAAATAATATAATTAAATTGTATAAATAATCGTGTAGTTCAAGTGGGTGCAGCCGCGGGCGCATTGCTAGTTTATATATCAAGATAGAGTTGGTTTGTTTATACAACAACACGTAAATACCTTCCGGAGTCGGACGAGACGAGAATGCCCCTTGCGCTTTCATCCTCGTCACTCGGATCGATGTAATATTCAAAGTCATCATCTCTAACGAATTCTCTGGAAAAATATACAAAAAACTTTCTATACTAATATAATAAATTGGAAGAGTTGGTTTGTTTGTTTGTTTAAACTCTAAAATCTCTGGAACTATTGGGAAATAATAACAATTAGGAACGCCATCGTATTGCCTTAGCCGCATGCGCTGTAGAAGTAGTTAAATATATGTAAGTACATTGTTCAACAAAAACATTAATTTTCATTAGTTCTAAAATAAAGTCCGCGACACCCTATATCTATCTCTTATAAATAAGTCACAATAAGACATTTTGTGACAAAAATTAATTGAAAATTACAAGGTGAAATTTCAACGTTTTTTATTTGACAAAACATTGAAACTTACGAGCGAAAGTTGCTCCATCATCAAGGAAATTTTATGAAGGTAAACTTTAACTTTTATAGGATGTAAAATGGACATATAATTTTAGAGAAAATGTAAAATCAAAATAATTCAACGCTCTGTTTGCAGCCGCAATCATAGGCTCGAGCCCTACGGGGAGCGTCCTTGTGCCGATTTCGTCCTCGCAAGCAGCCACGTAATGCTTGCACTTTCTCAAAATTATCAAAAATAATTTAATGTATAAATTATATAATCAATCTTAAGGCAAATGCAGCATAATTAAATAATTATAGGTGGTATGCAGGCGAAGCCGCAAGTAGGCGCTAGTAGGAAATGTTGATGACTTTTCCTGATATTTTACACAACGTGAGTGTTGTTAGAGTTTGATAGATTGATTTGACGCTATATATTGTTAAACGAATATTTTTATAACTTAACTTAACTTAACTTAGCTTCACGCTTTATCCCTAGCGGGGTAGTCAGAGAGAACGGAGCGCCAAACGCTACGGTCTCTACATACCTCTTTCGCCTCGTCCACTGTCATTAACCTGTTCATACATGCCCTCCGAGGGATCCTCATGCTTTTTACGTGACCTCCAATATCTTTGATATTGTGTTTTCGAAGGTCAACCGAGGTCTCCCTCTATCTCTCTTACCACTTACTTTTCCATCATAAACCTTTTTTGAAATTCATCACTCATACGTTCAACGTGCCCAAACCAACTAGAAACATTTTTATAGGTTTTCTAAAAAGTATAATAGACATTAGGTTCGGTCACTTAGCAAATACTAAATGAACAGAAAAAAATAATAAGAAAGCGGGATATAATATGATACCGTCGCGGCGCATCCGGTACATCGTGTAATTTTTAACGCTACAGTTGCGGATCGGGGAGTGAATTGGTGACTTCCTCGCTCCGACAAAGGCAAAACGCAGCGTTTCGCTAGTCAACGCACAATGTCTCATCTCAATTGAGCGATACTTGGGTAACGAAATGTCTCAAAAGTATGTTCCCTTTACCCACCCTGTTATATAATACCGTGAAGCTATAAAAAAAAAGGTTTGTAAGAAATCTCTTACAATTTTCAAATGCAAATACTCACTCCATGCTGGCTTCATTCAAAGCGGCGTAGTTGAAAGCACAACAATATCCTTCATAAGTCTTTATTAATGTAAATATTTCTGAGCATTTTTTTATTTTACTATTGAATGTACAGTATAAGAGAAGGTCTTCACATTTTTGATGAACCTGAGTCACAAATTAAATGTATAAATAAGTAGCAGCCATGTTAAAATATTATTAATATACTTGTAGTAAGTTAGCAAGATGGTCGGCAGTTCATTATTTAGTTGTATCTATGTGTATATATAGGTTACCCTTGTTGACCTCGTAAATGTGACATGTATGTAGGAAATTAAAATACAAATATTGTTTTTTTTTTATTTCACGCTGTTTCACGCACGCTAATAAAAGAGTAAGCAGACCTAGAGACAGCGTAGGCAGACCTTGGGTTAAGACACTCCGTTCCATTAAGACTTTTCCGTACCCCACTTTCCGCCGAATTCTGAAGGCATCGTGTGCTGAGTGGCGGAATTCAAGCCTTGTGGGAATCGTATTCACAACTTATTGCGTTGACGGTAGATATATTGTATCAATGATGTATTTAACAAAATTTGTTTGTAATTTGCATCTCGTTTACGCACTCGTATAATTAATGTCAAATTCATTATTCATACAACAAAAACAATTCATATTAAGTCAGTCGTGGAGCAGCGGCACGAAGTGTGACTGTGAAACCAACTAACTGGTTGTGGGTTCGATCCCCACTCGAGGAGATGAAATATTTACTTAAATTTATAATTTCATTTCTTCGTTCTAGTGTCGAGGCAAAGAGCGGCGTTGAGTTCTGCCACTCAACAAGCAATGCCTCCAGAATTCGGCAGAAAGTGGGGAACGGAGCGTCTTAACACGAGGTTCCCTCTGCCTATTCTGCTGTGTGCGGGATACAGCGTGAGTAACGTAAATAAATGCCCCGCTTTGTTTAGCATATTGCACTGTATAATATAATCCTAGTAATATAATAATTGTGAAAGTTTGTGAGGATGGTTGTTTGTTCCACTTTCACGTACTTCAATCCGCTTAGTAGTTTTTCCACGTAAAAACTATTAAACGCATTGAGATGAAACAATACAGAAAAAAAAAGAAAAAAATCTATTGATTTTGATTATAATTTGAAAATAAATTTAAGCCGCGCTTGGGTCGCTAGATTTTATATTTTCATTTTCTATTCTGAGGCTACACATTGAAAACAAGTTCGAGAGAAGTAGAATTTACTCCAATACAGAGCAGAATATGTAAAATAAAAAAACAACGTAAAGATTAATCAGTTCTCTCACAGAATTCATAAAATCTTATAATATTATTTCAGTTAATTCTTATATTGCATAGCAGCGAAAGCTAAGAAAATCTAGTGTTGAATCAGCCCGTTACCGACTTTCTACAAGACCAGAAAAAGTAAATTATAAATGCATATAAGCAATCCCCCAAGTGGGGATCAAACCTACAATCCTATAGTATATAGCCAAACACTGTCCAAAAAAGCCATGACGCTATAGTAATAGTTTTAGAATATAACTTTCAAGAATAACACCTTTAATAAGTATATATAATAGTGTAGTCTCACCTCTTCCATAATAGTTTCGACGGTGAAGTAGTGAAGTTTCAGTATATTCATGATTTCATAGAAAGCTACATTAGTTCTTGCTGTTATGTTCTTAAAATGGATCAACATTGGCAAACTTTGATAGAAATATTCAATTTCTTCTCTAGTTCGGTTATGTTCTTGTCTGAAATAAAAAAAAATGCTTAATAATATAAGTAAATGAGTGATAAGTTACTCAGTTTTTCACTTTTTGTCTGCAGTGTGATTGCGTGGACAAGTAGCGAAACTCAATAATATAATAATAATAAGACTTATGTTGCCATACTTTAGAAATTTGAAACGTTTTTCGAATTTGACTACGAATATTCGCATTTTTTTTCATATACCTATATATTTTCAGCTTCGAAATGTATCCCGCCCATAGTAGGGTAACAGAGGGAACCAGTGTTAAAACCTTTTCCTCTCCTTTTTCTCTCCTTTATTTCCTTGATATCAATTTAAACCCGCAACTATCACATACACTGCCATGCTATTGTATAATAATAATACAAAAAGGAACTACCGAAACGTAGCTGTCGCAGTTTTGGACGAGCAATTTTCATATTTTATAAGTGCCAAAGTAAAGAGTAATTTATTTTGATGACATGTTTTCAACAGCAATTATATTTTCATAAATAACATAATTTTATGTGTTGCTTCACGGTGTATCCCGCATAAAGCAAATAGATGAGACACTCCACTCCCCACGCATCGGTCAATTTTTCAAGATATAGCGTGTTGAGTGGTAAAACTCTAGTTAAGTCGAACTTTATCTTGTTACCAAAACGGTAAAATTAATATAATACATTTCCTCGCGCTTCAATAGAACCCACAACTATCACGTTTACAGTCAGACACTGTGCCACTGCACCATGACGGCTTTGAGTGATTTTTTAGATTGTAAGGTGAATTTTCTCTTATTACATTGTATATGATTTTTTATTTAAGGATAATCGTTCTTGCGGAGAAAAAATAAAATACACTTTCAAAACAATGACGCAATGGCGGCAATAACATATTTATTATGAATATAATGACTGTACTCGATTACAAGCTAAGATTTTATTTACCAGATTGGAAAATTCTGCTTAAAGCATCGTGATGACAACTCCTACTAGACTAGTTTTACCCTATTTGCGTAAAATCTGACTTTGCCACACATAAAGCTGAAAAAATACCATTTTAATTATCCAAATTTGAACTCACAGTATCTTTGTAATACTCTTCGTTTGCTTCAACGACACCACATTGAAGTTACAAATGCTGACCGACGGAAATGGGACTTGGTTCACTTTGCAATTTGCGTTTATCTAAAGTAATGGAGCAAAATAATTAAATAATAAATAATATAAATAATATATTTAACAGGCGCTTTTTTCGACAGGAACATATATATCATTATTTCAAATTGAGCTTGAAAGATTTCACACACAATAACTAAAGCGGCAAGTTAAACGATAGCTTGTAAACTGAACAATAGGCTTCCGACGTGATCGTGAAGCGGAAAAAAGATAAAAAAATCAGACTTACCCGAGTGATGATCTGGTCGTTGCTATATCGCTTGCTTATAACGAACATGTAAGCGGCCATTACGCCTACAGTCAGTATTATACTACACAACCAGAGAATCAAACCCGGACCCTTATGCCTTGTTAGCTGTGCCGTGCCGTGTAAAGTTGTGATGTTTTCGCAGATTGATTTCATATTAGAAATTTTAGATAAGTTACTTGAAATTATAAGTGATGCTAAAAAAACAAAGAAAAATATTTTTATAAAAAATATTCGCTCACCGAAGTTTTTGTACCAATTTCAGAGTTGTAGGTCAACGGCTTTCCTTTGACTTATAACTGTTGACAAACTTAAGTTTTCTCATTTTTAATTCTATTTCTCACATTTTTTCCTTTATTTATACTACAAGTTCTCATTTCTTGCCAATTTTTATATTTGTAGGTATACGGAAAATACCGTATAGGTTTTGATTACGTGGCGACTAATATTGACCAAAATAACTTTGGGGTTCCAAATTTAAGTTTGCCAACATTATTCGCTCAACATTGTTCCCTCATTTTCTATTAAATTTGTAGATTTGAATATTTGATATTAATTTCAACTTTATATCTCGGTCTCGAGATAAATTAGCTTGATAGGAGAGACGTCCATCAAAGTGATCCTATAAGGGTTCCGTTTTTATGATATATGGGTGGTGGTACTCTAAAACTATAAAATTATTTAAAATATAAATACGTACATATCTGTATATTCTTTTAATACTTTTTAATGTATTATTAATAATATTTTTTTTAACAAACTAATGGAACTGCCGATTGAAGTGTGGTAAAAGCTTTGTGAAATAAAATCAAAGTGGATTCTATAAAATGAAGGCAAATATGTTTAATTGATATAAAGTTGTACGTGTTGTTGTTAGCGGAAATCATTAAACAAGCGTTTTGTAAATTCATTTTGTAAATGAAGAAATCCTCTAATAAATTGAGGTCGTCGTGACGTGACGTTGTGGGTTCGATCCCCGCTTAGGGGAATGTATTATTATTATTGTTTTTTTTTATTTCTTCGCTCTGGCCCGGCCACTTTCTCCCACTCAACACGCAATGCCTCAGATAATTCTGCGGAAAGTGGGGAACGGAGTGTCTTAACACTAGATTCCTTCTAGGCAGAAGGAACCTAGTGTTAAGACACTCCGTTCCTCACTTTCCACAAGGTAGGCACCTTGCCGTGTGCGAGATACAGCGTGAAGCTGATTTTTTTTTTTTTTATTTATAGTTTTAGAGTACCACCAGGATCACTCTGATGGATGTCTCTCCTATCAAGTTAATTTCTCTCGAGATCGTGTTGAGATATAAAGTTAAAATTAATATCATCATCTTAAGCTGATTAATTATTTTCTAATTAATTATTGAAACCGTCGTTACACAGTGACTGTGAACGCGATGGTTGGTCGTATTGAAAAATCAATTCAATTTTCAAATATTTTTTTATGTTTAAATATTGTTGTGTCGTTATATGGACATAAAGGTACCACCGATTCGAAAGGCCCAACTACTGAGAATATCCGGCAAGAAGCTCTTTTTAATAATTGTAAACTTATGTAAGGTTACAATTAGCCCTAGATACTTCTATATAACGTTCCTAGACATCGTAACGTGGGATCATTCTGACTCACAATTAGTTTTGCTCGATTACTATTGTTAATTAATATCTTATATATTTTGTTAAATTATGTTTTTAAGCTCCCTAAATAAAGGAAACAAAAAACAAAAAGGCCTTCGTGGAGCTGGTGTGCGACTGTAAGCGCTATGGTTGTGGGTTCGGTCCACTTAGGGAATAAAATATTTAATATTGTAATTTTTTCGCTCTGGTAACGAGGTAAAGCACGGCGTTAAGCTCCGTCATTGCGCCGTAAAGTTGGGAACGGTCTTCCGAAAGTTAAGGACGGTGAGTCTCCTCACACTGGGTTCCCAGGCTCCCTCTGTGCATCATATTACATGCGGCATGCAGCGATTACAGCTTCTCGGTCGGGAAAAGAGAAAACTTAGTGTCGTGGCACTGTGTTCATCTGTATGAATTCGAAACGCTGCGTATTAAATGATAGAACTCAACGCCGCGTTTTGTAAAAGATAATATAAAAATCGCTTACAATTCCAACGACCCTTATGTGTTTGTATTTCATCTTAATTATGGCGTAGTTGAAAGAAAAGTTGTTCAGTAACGAGTGTTCCTGAAAAAGTTTAATTAAATCGAATCGAGCGTCGTTAGGCTCGCGCGCTGATGGATGTGTGGGCTGACAAATTACATTACGGTAATTGCGATTTCCAAAGAATAAAGTAATTAAATAAATAGTTATAAATTATAATTAAAAACATTATTCTTTACAAATAAATTTATTTATTTACTAAAGAAAGTACTTGGAGCTATATATTATTTGAGCCCAAACAAGAGTGGCTCATTAGTAACCCCGGAAAAATTCCATTATTTGAGTCTTGATTCAAAAAACAGACTACCTCGATGAAACCATCTATGCTACTAATAACTGCTAAGTTTTTATGATAATATAGTTTTAATCAGTTGGTCAATATGTAATTTCTTAAATATGATTACATTACTTACTATCCACGAAATCAAATAGTATATTTTAAAGAATTTGGATGTCGGCTCTTCCCAGCAGAACTGCCTTTCGAGGCGGTGGTAGCTAACTGTAGGTCTGACGCTACTGACATTTGGACGTATCTTTAATTCCACGATGGAAGCTTGTAATGGCCTAATTGGATAAAGAATATTTTGAATTTCAATATTCCCTTGAGTGGGAATTGAAGCCATAACCGTGGCGCTTACAATCAGACAAGCATTTTGCAATATCTTTCTAAAGGATTCTGTAATACTCAAATTAATCCTGGTTACTAATCCTTTAATTTTTCAAGTTAATAATATTAATTACGATTTGTTTATTATTTTATAAAATCATTTTAATTTCTGTGATTTGTCTGATCATAATAGAAAAACAATAATAATTCATTCCTTAATTGGGAATGGTTTCGATAGCCTCAATTCTACATATATTTTAATAATCATAGTCTACAAATACATACATATCCACAGGATTTGAATTTATAACGACTGATGAATAATCATAAATCCGATTAAAATAAATTATAACTTTCAAATAATATCTCCCATAGCGGATCCGAAATTTTCACGTATGGATATTAGACTTTTTATACAACTTTTGTAGCAAATTTGATGAAATATTTTTCATCCACACTTAGGAAAGAAAAATACTTATTTAGAAAACGTATAAAAATTTTAACGTAGCGGGGCTCGAGCGCTATAGAGATGCTAACAACATAAATAAGTTATAACAAGCGTATAAAAATTTCGACGTAGCTCGATGAGAACGTATGGCGCCTGGTCGGTTTCCAGGAGGCGCGGGTTCGAGTCCCGCTACGTTCAAATTTTTATACGTTTTCTATATAAGTATTTGATGAAATATTCGCAAGGATGTGTCACAGAGGCATCTAATCAGTCCACGTTAGAATATATATCGCATATTTTTTACATTTTTAAAGTGTTATTCCACACTTAGGAAAGAAAGAAACACATACATACATACACACACTTTTCGCCGAAATCTAGAAGCGTGTTGAGAGGCGGAACTCAACACTACGCTTTGCCTTGCTACCAGAGCGAATAAATTAAAATATATTTAATGTCATTAAATGGGAATCGAATTCATAGCCTGCAAAGTGCGGTGTTGAATTCCGCCACTCAACACACAATATCTCCAGAATTCGGCGGAAAGTGGGGTACGGAGTATCTTAACGATATGTTCCTTCTGCCTATCAAATATTAATACTAAATTTGCTACGCATTTTCTCGAAAATTGTACCATAGATGTCGAAAATACTTATTATATCTAAGGGAACTGACAAAGTAGCAAGTATCGACTCTCTAAGAAAAAATATTAATAAAATCAAAAAAAAAAATTCTAAAGCGTTATCAGAGTACCTTCATGCTAAGAAAAGTTATCAAATTTATGTTAATTAATCAAATCCATTAGCCATTGAAAATATTTTTTATACACATTTTTATAGTTTCTATCTTCTTAGTCTTTATGATATATGAAAGTAATACATTGTTTTTAACTTCACGATTCATCAAAGTAGTTAAAGTAAAATACTTATATCCAATATCAAGACATTCCGTTGTCCACCGATTTCAAGACATTGCGTGTAGATTGGCGATATTTAACGCTGCGTTTTTATTTTACCAGTAAAGAGAAAATGTTATGCAAGATAATGCGTGAAGACTCGAGGCACCCCGGGCTATTTACGTTCACCTATAAATGGCATAATAGAATCACAAAAGAGAAAATAATTTTCTTTTGAGCCCGTAAACATATACCCTGATATTCCTAAATGAATGGATGATTATTTCGAAATAAGTAATTGCAATTAGTTTCTAGTAACAGTTACAACTAAAATTTTTTTTTCCTCACATTGGAAAAAAAACAAAACGCGACGTTGAGTTCCTTTGTGAGAGGCACTTTGTGTGACTGAGTGGAGAGTCCGAGAGTCACTTTGTGTGACTGAATGGGAAACGTAGTGTGCCAACACTAGATTTCTCCTTCCCGCCTTATAAGGACGACAGCTTAAAACTAAAAAACAGAAATATAAACTAATTACACATTATATACACTTCGCTCTCCATTTTTCACTTATCTTAAAATTATGGCAGGCTTAGGTTATGGAAATCATAACCACTCCTAGTCCTGAGTTAAATATAATAAAATAATATCTTATTATCTTATCGATATTGCTCAAATAAAAATCAAACCCACAACAATTCCATACAATCATATACTCTGGTACTACATGAATAATATTGAAATAGTAATTTTCTAAAGCAATTCGCCTTGCAAATGACAAGCGAGCGAAAGCTTAGGCTTCAGAGACTCTCGTAAACATCTTTTGAATGTGGCGAATATAGGTCAAAGTACAAATTAAAGTGCCTTTTGTTGTTACCAAGATAAAGCGCAGCGTTGAGTTCAGCGATCCCTTCATACGCAACGTTTCGAAAATTTGGTGGTAAGTGAGGAACGGAGTGTGTTAATACTAGGTTCCCAGTCTCTCATAACATAATATGTAAGAAATAATATGTGAGAAAAGTCATGAAGCTACTTTTTTGCTATTGTTATTAACGCTATCATGGAAGAGTTGAGAAATGATTGTGGGTTCGGTTCTCATTTGAGCTAACGACTCATAGTTTAAATAAATAAATAAAATAAATCAGCTTGAGGGAACTTAGTGTAAGACACTCCGTTTCCCACTTTCTACCGAATTCTGGGGGCATTGCGTGTTAAGTGGCAGAACTCAACGCCGCGCTTTGCCTTGACACCCGAGCGAAGAAATGGAAATATAAATTTAAGTAAATATTTCATCTCCTCGAGTTCGAGGGATCGAACCCACAACTAGTCAGTTTTACAGTCACACTGTGTGCCGCTGCGCCACGACTGGCCTCCATCATATTTTAAAATTAGTATTTTTCTAGCCAGTCTTTTTATGTAAGGTGTAATTTATTCTTAACAGAGATATTTCACTCTCACCTTATACTGTGTGAGGTGGAATATAAATACATAGAAATGAAATAAAAGCCAGACTAAGTATATACATATATGCACAATTAAAAATAAACAAAACATTTCTAATAAGATTTATATATTTTTAATAGTTTTATATTAATGTAATGAGGCCGGTCGTGGCGCAGCGGCACGAGGTGTGACTGCAAAACCGACTGGTTCTGGGTTCGATTCCCACTCGAGGAGATGAAATATTTACTTAAATTTATATTTCCATTTCTTCGCTCTGGTGTCGAGGTTAAGCGCGGCGTTGAGTTCTGCCCCTCAACACGCAATGCCTCCAGAATTCGGCAGAAAGTGGGGAACGGTGTGTCTTAACACTAGGTTCCCTCTGCCTACCC
>JAATLQ010038183.1:67400-82164 GCA_013421005.1 Heliconius erato x Heliconius himera | reverse complement strand
TATATATATATATATATATATATATATATATATATATATATATATATATATATATATATATATATATATATATATATATATATATATATATATATATATATATATATATATATAGATTTGATTTATAGTAAGTAAGTAAGTTTTTTCTGTTTGCCCCTTAATATGTAGGAATTAAGTAAAATATTTTCATACTCTGTCTATATAGTAGTAACTTTTAAAGTTTTTTATCTTCTCTATACTAGTAACCACGTTGTGTAATCGATAGCCACGGTCGCTATATAAATCACAACGTTGCTGTATAAAATATACAATTTTCAATATTTTAATATTTTTAAAAATAGTGTTCCTAGGAAATGCTTGCTACAGGAAATAGGATAGCCAGTTCACCCTTTTTTCGCCAAAAAGAGACTCCCATGTGTTAAGCACCATATAAATTATAATAAAAATAAGAACCTGTCAAAAATACAAATGGTTACAGGTGAGAAAATTGATATTATGATAGCATATTATAAATAAAGTAAGCTATCAAAATATTTGTTTAATTAATTGTTGATATTATTATCTTCTGTAACTACCATTTTAAAACATAAATCTAGTTTTTTTTCACAATTCCATAGGAAGTTACTGGGGAACCTCTCTTAATACTCACTACCATCCTCAAGTAACCTACATAACAAATTTTAGCTGTTTGTACCAAAAAGTTTAGGCTTTACAGTACAGTCAACGAGTTGTGGCGACTTGTGATCGTCAAGTTAGCTGGCTGTGAAGATTTCATTTTTGTTTTTTACTTTGGTTTGCACCAGGCCACAACCCGTCGACAATATTATACATATTCTGTCAAGAACTCAGTAAGAAAAGGAAGAGTATTTTTATATCTAAAAAACGAGATAGACTGAAAGAGTTACTTGCAAAAATGTTTTAACTATAAATGAATATTTTATATCATATCCTTACCTCATTCCCTATAAACGAGGCCTTATGTAAGGCCGTGTCACCAGTGTCATTGACTTCGTCGACGTCCACACCAGCATCTAAAAGAGTCTCTACCACATCCGCATGACGAAAATATGTTGCTAAATGGAGTGGTGTCCATCCTAGATTACCCTTTGATTTGCCTGTAATACAAACAAATAAAGAATATAAGTACTAGTAATTACCTGTAAATCAAATATTTAAATACATAATTAAAATTTAAAATATATTTGAGGCAGAGTGCAGTGGGACAGTTTTTTTTTTATGTACACTATCATCTGATGCTAAGTGATTACATGTTAAGTGTTGCCCCTGAATATTGGCAGCACCAGAGGGACCATCAATGCATTGCTGGCTTTTAAGGAATTTATGGATGGATCTGTCCCTTAAAAAGTTAAATATCATAGCTCTGTATCATAGCATAGATTTAGTTAGTTAGATTACAAGCTTGTTGAAAGAATGAATTTGTATATTGGGTACTAGAAATGTGTGGAAATGGTAGAATATGGTTGGATACCAAATAATACCTACAAACCCATTATCAGTGTTTGTATGATTCATGTAAATTATTTTCATTTTCCTACTTTGGAAAACAAAGCATGGTATCGAGTTCATCCGCTCAATATGCAATGTTGATAGAATTGGGCACTATATACTAAATAATAAACTGCTAAAAAAGTAAAATATAATTTAATGATACTACTGTGATTTAGTTATGACAAAGTGAAAATTTGACTGGTTTTATATTTACTAAATTGTCACTGGCATTTGCCAAGTACACAAAATGCTAGATGTTGTATTCTATTTTTAAATTGGTTAAAATATTATTTTCATGCTATATTTTTTAAAAGTGCAAATTTTATCATATTAGTAGGAGAGAGTACTGTTAAAAATTGAAACTGAACTTTTACTATATACCAATTTATGGTTATACCTTATCATTTTAACATTTTTCAAAGTGTTTTACACATATTAAGGTAGAGGAAATATTTAAAATTTATAAATATTAAATATGTTGTGTTAAAACACAGAGTGTGAGGCTTAAAAAAATTTAACTGCTAATGCAAAATTTTTCTACTCTTTTATATTTTAAGAATATTTTATTAAACTCAACTATTATTATGTTTAACTGTATCATAGTATAAGCTGTGGCAAATACATATAAACTAAGCATGGTAATTAATATTTTGTATGATTTGTCTAGATATTTTACTATCAAAAGTAACTTATGATTCATAAATATTTGTTAGTAATCTTTTATTATTAAGTATGTTGAATCATAATAAAAATATTTACAAAATAGAAATAATTTTATGTAAAAATAATGTATGTATAAAAATTTGTACCGAAATTAAGCTTACCTTTGCAATTGATATCTAATCTTAAATTTCCTTCCCTTTTAGCTTCTAAAAGAGCTTTTACTACTTTGAGCTCGCCATGTCTTGCAGAGTACAATAGAGATTCCTCTGCTTCCAAACCAGTATTTTCTTCTTTTGCGGACATTTCGAATAAACTTTGTAAACAATGTTTTTAAATACTTAAGTACGCAATATTTATACTTATTATACTATAATAGCCGTCACATTACATTAAAACTATTGTGCACTCGTCTGGAAAATACATAATAAATCAACAGGCTCTAAAGACATAAGCTTAGAATATATTTTTCATTATCCTTCTCAGTTCTGCAAAATATAAAATCCTGACAGCCGTTGACAAGGGAGTGACATGTTTCGTCTAAAAATGATAATTAACTAAAAATATTTACTGTATATATTGTTTGCAATTATATGATACGGTACTATATTAAATGTTTTACAATCTATAGAACTATATGTGTGTGTGTGATATGATATACAGTTTATTGAGTAGGAAGAGAACCTTGTTAAAATAAATGTAAAATAATATTGCCATCCACTTCCTCACTTTAGCCTGGCCGCACAAGTATAATAACATTGTCAATAAAGTACTATATAGTATTATCAATAATATTGTATGTGTGCGGTCAATTTTTCAATATTATTGTAGATTTCTAGAAATTCTGTTTTTGCCAAGGCAATATAGGAGGAAATAAATTGTAATAGGAAATATTGTCGTGTGGTGGGCGCGGGGCAATATTTAAGTTAAGACCAAACTTCAAAGGCTAGGCTTATTCTTTTTATTCAAGACGAAAAAACAGTGTAAATAACGAAAATAATGTTGATATTACTACTCCCACAGAAAAATAATACTTATTAGAGTTTATTAAAACATGGGAAATTTATCCAGAGCTATAGAACACATGTATTGAAGCAAATCACGATAAGGTCAAGAAAAATAGTGGGTTAAAAAAGTATGTATTAAAAAACATAACTAACCTTACCAAATTGATAATATTTTTTAAAAGCGGCTATTTCTCATCCCCATGTTTTTTTTTTAAATATCCTCTGTTAGTAAAATTACCTTCACGCTTTATGCCGCACACTGCAAGATGAATCATAGTAATTTAATTAATTACCATAATAAAGGAACTAACATTCTTCACCATGGTATTAAGCAGTGGTTCGTTGGAAACAATACATTTGCCATGTTCCCCATTTTATACCGACTTTTGGAGGCATTGCGTGTTGACTGGCGGAACTCAATGCTGCGACTAGCCTCGATATCATATCGAAAAAATTAAAATAGAATATTGCATTTTCTCAAGCGAGAATTTAGCCCACAGTTGCGTTTACAGTCAACTTTTTTGCCCCTGGGCCATGAATGACCTCTGTAGTTCATCAATGGTATTGAAATGATTAAACTTCGGTTTTATTGTCATCCAGTCTATGATTAATCTTTTTTTATTACCTTTTTTGTAAGTAAGCTAAATACTATAATAAAAGCAACGATTTTTTTCTTTCTATCTATTTTAGATTTAACACGTACGTATACAAATAAAGCTACTGAGGAAATGCGTCAGATTTTACGACGAAATATTGTCAATAATATTGAGTAGTATGCGGGACCATATACTAATCAATATTATTGTCAATATTATATTGACAATAATATTATGTGTGTGCGGTGTGGGACTTTGGTTTATTGGATCAATTTGAATACATATATCGACATCAAAAATGGTATGTTTATTTTAATCTTATCATAATATGACCACATTTGTAAAGAAAATGTTAAGATGAGAATTGGTAATATTGAAATTAACTTAATAACTAATTCATACCAATTCTAACACAATTTCTAGATTAAAGATTAAATGTCAATATAACTTCCATTATTGTATGACATTGACACAAGACTGCTGAAGACATCTGATTTCAATTCATATTATTTGTAAACAAATGTAGCCATTTGTCCATTTAGTTGCATCTTAATTATTATTTTTTGGAATGGCTGGTAACGTTAAAAATTGCTGCCGTATATGTTTAGATGTAGAATCTAAACATATTTCTATTATGGACAATCCCGTTATACATTTACATATTAAATCCTGTTTGCCCATTCAAATTTCAATTCACGATGAACTTCCTAAATCTATCTGTGAATCTTGTATATCTCAGTTAAATGAGTTTTATAATTTTCAATTAAACGCACGCTGCTCACAAGATTGGTTAGAATCCTCTTTACAAGAAGAAACGAAAAAATCAGCTGACGCTAAAATCCACGTACAACCATTGCCTGATTCAGAATATAATTCTGACTCTCTTTTAGAATTTCTTAATAATACCGAAAATATAGAGGAATATTTAAATAATTTAGGTAAAGATGACATACCCTCCATAGTAAACATGTTGGATAAAGTCGAGGGTAATGAATCCCTCAGAGCAGTTAATAGTAAACTTGTTAAAATACCAAGTCCTAAAAAAAAGGATTCTGCGAGTACATCCAAAAAATCTTTAAATATGGACATTGATGTTTTAGATTCAGATATAGAAATAGTAAAAGAAATTTTAATAAAAGAAACTGAGCCAAAGAAGATAAAATTAGATAAATCATTTTCCTGTTTTGCTTGTAAGGCAAAGTTGACCAGCATACAGAAATTATCACATCATTTAAGTATATGTGATATAGCATTAAGAACTTGTGTTCATTGCAAAATATTATTTAATTCAAAACAAAAAATGAGAGAACATGCTCTTACACATAGTGTACTTACACATTTATCATGTAACTGTGGCGAACATTTTGAAAATAAGGAAAAACTATTAAAACATAGTAGAAAATGTGAAATAGATCATATAGCATCAATGGGATTTGTATATTCTTGTAAATTATGTGGGGAAAAATTCAGTGAGAGATTCCAGCTGTTTAAACATGCAAGGGCTCATGTTTTAAAAGCAGAAGAAAGAGAATGTAAACTTTGTGGCTCCAAGTTTACTGGTGACGAAGATTTATCAAATCATGAGAAGAAATTTCATGGGAATAACAAAAATGTGTCTTTTGGGTATGTTATTTTAAGTATTTGTTGTTATTTGACTTATTTTTTTGTAGCCACATTTTCTCATATGGAAATGTAGGCAGAGAAAGAACCTAGTTTTGAAACACTCCATCCAATCAAAAAGCAGTTCTAATTGAATTTGAGACATTCTACCTGCCTTCTTGCCTTGATACCAGAGCAAGAAAAAGAAAATAAATAAATATAAAATAATAATAAATAATAAATATTTCATGTACAGCCACACACTTATAGCTGTGCTCCACACAACAGCCTCATATACTTACTCTAGTTTTTTCACTAAAGCCCTTCATTGAACCACAGTATTGAGTAAAATTTATAAAATTTTCTCTTTTCTATTTCAGATGTAAAATATGTTTTTTCACATCAAAAGATCACCGTGAAATGTTTAACCATGTAAAATCACACACAGAAGTTAAAAAACCACAGCGGCATTTATGTGAATCTTGTGGGCGGAGCTTCGCAAGTCATGCAAGCCTCCAACGACACTCCTTACAGCATGAAACAAGGTGTTATGAATGTACAATATGTCAGGAGAAGTTTTTAACTATGAAATTGAGAGATATACACGTTTTAGAACATGTTGAAGTTACAATTTGTGAAAAATGTGGACAAAATATCAATTGTGCTAAGTTAGAGGTACATGTGTGCACTTAAATTATATTTAAAATGTTGCAATTAAATTTACTAGTCTACCTGGATTTGTTACAATACTTCGTCGTTATTTATTTTTATGCTAAGACTAAGTTTTAAATTAAAATTTAGTAAACTTAGGACTAAAAATTAAATATATGTACTCTTAAGAAAGTAAACCATAATTACTTTATCTAGCATAATTGTAATGTAAAAAAAATAGAATATAAAACATATCAGAGAGTCAATGGATTGTATTTTCTACTTATTTTAGTTAATGATGTATAATTTTATTTCAAAATTAATTCATGTTATTGTTGTAGCAAAAATATTATAATATTTATGACATGGTGAGAAATAAAACACATTTATTCAGTTAATTGCTTATATTATAATAGGCATTATCTTTACATATGTAAATAAAACTAGGAACAAAATGATTCTAAAGTTCATCTCAATATATGTTATATTAAATTAATTTAATTTTAATATTGCACTGGTTTATAATTGCTCACATTATTTAAATCATGAATAATTGAAGTGCAGAATGGAGTGTCTTAACATTAGGCCCTTTCAATGTATCCATTGGTCGCATTGCCTTGTTACTAGAGCAAAAAAATAAAATGTAATTGCCTTGTTGTTAATGTATTTAACAAAAAAAGAACCATGCCCGATGTGCGAAATTGAAGAAATCTGTTAAAATAATTCTTATTTTATACGGTATAAGGTTGACGATGTCGGCTAGTAGTTTCATATAGATTGGTATGGTGATACATCTTTTATTTCTTCTTAGACCTGAAAAAAAAACTCTTTTGGCTGCATTCTTCTCCCAAACTGAGGCAGACAGAGAGAACCTAGTGTCTCACTTCGTTTTTTACTTTCCGCTCGCATTTGAGACATTGCGTCTTATATGTAAATCAATAATTGATTGAATCAAGTTGTAAGTTGAATATACTAAACTTGACAACATAAATCATAGTGTAATGTAAATGTATTTTACATTGTACGTTGGATGGAAAAAACTGACAAATTTAAAGGGACTGGTATAACTAGGACTAGGTTTTTAATTTAACTGGGTTTTTAAATATTAATATAGTCTTTGATGTGACTTCAACAATTACTTTGTATCAATGCTGTGATTTAATATCAATGAGTTATCTTTGCCTCGTTGAAAATTAAATGGAGTAGGTATATAAGGATACGACGATTGCAATGGAGCAAATAAAATTTAAACAAATTTAAAATTAAAAAAAAAGGTAAACCTTGTATTATAATCTTAGCAGCATCCTTGGGACTCGTCTCATAATACCAAGATGTAAAACGATGCGACGGTGTCGGATACATGCCGGTAGAAACAGCGCCTAAATAAACCGACGTTGTGTAAATATTCTTTGTAGACGCCGCTAGTCGCAGCTCTTCACTAATAGAGTCCATGAAACCTAACAACAAGGATTTATATTCTAATAGTTACACAGCAATGTTACGCATTTTTATCTTTCCGCAACAGTATTAATAGTTTGGAAGTCTATAGGATCTATTTTTAACAGGATGGCCTGAAATTCCATTCCATCCCATGCATCCAACGAGTTCTTAGCAGTTGCAAACGAAATATTTAGTGGAAAACTGGTAATACGTCCAGGAGATATTCCGTGGCCTGCCCGTTACCCAGACTTCAGTTCAGAAGCAATATTTGTGAGGAGATGGCCGCTATTTCGCGAGCAATGTCCCGGTATGTTTCCACAAATGTGAGATCTCGAGGAGTGTGTACGTGAAAATGGTTCACATCTCAGTGATATTATTTTTGAAACATAAAATACTCATATATTTATATTATTAAAAAAAATCTATCCTATGATTCGTACTTTTTTTCCATAATTTTTAAAATCCGCCCCACTTAATGGCCTATTCAAAACAAACTTTCAAATTTTTTGTTAAATAGATTATATTAATTATTGTATTCAAAGCTGTTTATGCTTATATATATGCGTTTGCTTTCGTGAAATATTAAATTATATACCTAATTAAATATTTTCTAATAGATATTTCTAAATTAAGAATTAGAAAATGATTTTGGAAATCTTTTTCACAAATTTCAAATCAATTTTCTTGATCTTTTAGGATGACACAATTTAATTTTATTAATATTATATTTTAAATAGTTATCTTTTTTGTTACCGGTCGTGTCGTCCTGTGTGTTTTCCATACAATGTAACATTGGCGAAATGAATTGTGCTCAACTGGCACGTTTGAAACGCCATAAATCAAGAAATCAATAAATCAATAATATTTTAATATACAAATTTTTAAAGGAACCTCTTAGTCCATATTTAGCAGCACAATAAGGCACCATTTGTGTGTTAGGAACTAATCCAGCACTGGAATTAATAGCTATAATATGTCCTTGACCTCTTTCTATCATTGCTGGCAGAAAAGCTTTAATTACCTAAAATAATGAAAGTACAATTATGCAATTATTAAAAAACTTCAAGGTGTATATATAGAAGGAACTAAGGTAACCTACCTCCATTCTTTCTGCCGAATTTTTCGAGGCATAGCGTGTTGAGTGGCGGAAATCGACGTCCAGCTTTTGATTTAGTGCCAGAGCGAAGAAATGGAAATTTTTCTTTCCCCCGAGTGGGAATCGAATTCACAACTATCGCGTTACAGTGTACTCTGTACTCTGCGCCATGACGGTCTCAAAACGTCAATTAATATTAAATCGTTAAGATTAATATGTATTAAAATTATAATCTTATATCAATATAAAATTTACAATAGGTATATGTAATATTTATTAAGCACTGAAAAACTTTCTGATGCGATATAAACTCTAGCGCTGTCGATGGAACCGAACTGAAATCTTTTTCTCAATGTTACCGTTCCTTAGCACGTAGTCGCAAGAAAGTAATAAATAATTATTTTATCAACGTTACCCAAAAATGCGCCAGCAAATTGGTAAATATCATTTTAGTTATTTCATCTGATTGTAGATCGATGAAGGGCGCGTGCGTCAGTGTACCAGCGTTGCTTATTACGATGGACACGTCCGCCAGACGTCGCAGATTCGCAGCTGCTGTCGTTACTTGTTGTAGTATTGTCACATCTACTGTGTATCCAAGGCTCTGCATTTTTAATTTAGATATATAAAAAAGTAAATTTACTCGACTGGTTGTGGGTTCGATCCCCACTCGAGGAGATAAAATATTTGTTTATATTTTCATTTCTTCACTCTGGTGCCGGGGCAAAGCGTGGCTTTGAGTTCCGCCACTCAGCACGCAATGCCTCCAGAATTCGGCGGAAAGTGGGGAACGGTGTGTCTTAACACTAGATTCCCTCTGCCTACCCTCCTGTGTGAGGGATACAGCGTGAAGCTGATTAAATTTACTCTTTTGACAGCATACTGTATATAACGCTGTCCATTTCACACCTATTTTGGTAACTTGTAATTATAACTAGATGGAGTAGATATTATAAACCCCTTAAGTACTTGGATTTTTTGTAGGCATAATAAATTAATAAAAACAGGCACATAAATAATGATGATATTACTGACATCTCCATCTTTTTCTCTAATTTCTTCAACCACATTGTTGTTTCTTTTCGTATCCACATCCCAGCAGACCACTGTCGCTCCTAATTCAGCAAGTTGTATTGCAAGCTCTCGTCCAATACCTGAACCTGCACCAGTTATCTAAAAATAATTGGAACTTTATAGAAACTTAAGGAAAAGTTGATAATAATTTGTTGAAAATAATTTGTTTAAAGTTACCTCACTAGCTACGTACCAGTACTGTTTCACCGTTCAAGCTCTTCATGGGCCGTGGCATCAATATTCTGACAACACCCATAACACATGTAGAGCACAGTTTTAAAACCAACACAAAAGTGTCCAGTGCCCAAAGAGGAACAGTTGTCATGCGCTTGTTCTCCCACCACGGAAATATCCATGTTTCCTGAAATATTCTAAATTTCCGAGCCAATCCACCTAAGATACGTAAAAATATATTTCTTTTACGCATAAAGGTAGCACTTATAAAACATTAAATATCAAAAACTAGTCGGTCAATAACTTCAATAGCAAGGAGGCATTAAGTAATCAATTGATAAGTAAAATATTTTTTAGCATCTAATGTCAGAAAATAATTCGTACATACTTTTTTAAATATAAACGTGAATAATATTTTATTACATAAACGTTGTCATATGTCAATTGATAGGTGTTCTGCAGCTATACGATTAAAAATAATAATTATACGCTACAGTACGGAACAGTGAATAATGGCGAAACCATTGCAAAAAGAACGAGATAACAGATCAGCAGAAAAGAAAGATTTTACTTTCCACCCTTATAATATTACACCGGAAAGCGCGCACACGTCCATTTTGCTTTTGGAATCTGCTGAACCTGAGATACTATGCCAAGTAAATTTTTGATTTGCGACATTTTTATTGAATAAAGTTTCTTCTCGCTTCTACCCGCATAGCAAGATAGGAAGAGGGAACCTAAGGGCACTCAGTTCCCCACTTTTCTAAACATTGCATTTCGTTACTGGTGCGGCAAAATAGAATGAATGCTGTAGGGATTGTATTTATAACTGACACGCTCACAGTGATACTCTGTACCACTTTATAAATTTTGATCGATATTGATTTCCATCAGTAAATTTTTTTCTATTTAATTTATCCAAAATTACGCAATAATTTGATTTGATTTGAATAGGGTCAGTCGTAACGCATAAAGTGTGACTGTAAAATCGATTGGTTGTAGGTTCGATGCCCACTCGAGGAAATGATATATTTATTTTAATTTCTTCGCTCTGGTGTCCAAGGCAAAGGGCGGCGTTGAGTTCCGCCACTCAACACGCAAAGCCTCAAGAACTCGGCGGAAAGTGGAGACCCGATCTCCACTTTCCTATCCGTCCGTCCTCTGCCTGCCCTGCTGTGTGCGAGATACAAGTGAAGCTGATTTTTATTTACGCAATAATTTCAGACATTGCGAGCTATCACGAAATTCTCAGCTCAAGAGATACAAAATCGTCAAGTCCTGTTCGACTTGGACGCCATCAAGTACATATTGCCACACATAGAACACCATGAAGTGAACATCAAGCGCTTCGCACTGAAGGCACTAGCTCAACTTTGTCAGTTACCTCGAGGCCCTGAACAAGTGCTTGTCGACTCACAAAACTTAAGAAAAATAGCTTTCATGCTAGCAAAAGTTAGTGAAGATTAGTAGAATCTAATATTCGTTTTTCTGTGTGTAGTTTGCTGAACAAGTGGAAAAATCTGAAAGCTTATACTGATGATGGACATTTTTGATTGTTCTTTTTCTTATTTGCAGATCGAAGATGTATACGTTTTAGAATTTGCATCGCTAGTATTATCCGAATTAACGAGAGAGCCGCTCGGCTGTGAACAATTATTATCGGCTAATATTCTCAATGTTTTGTGTAATCGAATGAAGAATAGTTTGGATCCGGACGTGCAGAAGAATTGTTTACAGGTCCTTATATTTTTGTTATTAAATTATTAGGTACACTTGTTATATTTGTCCAAAACATGACCATTTTTTTTATTGTTATAAGATTTACATAATTATCTTAGCAATGCCTATGATAAATTTTTTCGAGGATGGATTCTTTTCGAGGATGGATGTTTATTACACTTTCACGCAAAAACTACTGAACAGGTTTAGAGAAAACTTTAACACATAGGCTACACTTATGTAAAGATACAATTTATGTAAAGATTTTGTATAATTTTAATGTAACAATCAGACGAAACTATATAATTACGCGTCGTCGAGTACTTACTATATTTTAATTTATCTTTGATAAGCATGCTTGCAATGATTGTAATATCATGTGAAACCTAATATACTTAAATGTATTAATATAGGACATAATTATTATAAATATATACTAGTCGTTGGACAATTGTAACTCGGAGAAATGATTATATTTATATTCATTTCCTTGTTCTGATCGACAAAGGGCAAGTGCAACGGAGTGTCTTAATAGTAGATTCCCTCTGGCTACCCTGATTTTCTTATTATTATGTTACCTCATATTGTATATGCACAGACTTTAAGCAACCTTCTAGAAGACCCAGTATGCGCATCAGAAGTGACTAAAAACCAACAATTCAGCTGGCCGTCGCTACTAGCGCTCATGCAGAGTAAATTTTTGGCAATACAACACGCCGCGTTGAAGACCGTAGACCAGTTGATATGTAGATATAAGGATCTAAATATTCAGAAGACGTTTCGAGCTTCCACCGGAGTATTGGATCTTTGCGATATCTTGGAGGTACGACGCTGTTTATAGTTCTATTGGTTATGAGACCTAAGAATTTTTTTGGAATTGTTGTAACGTATAAACAATTTGAACATTTACGTTTACGTTACTTTCAAACTTTTATACGATTCTAAATGTTATTTTCTTAATTTTAATGTTGAGTTCTTAAATATCGTAGTAAACATTACATTTTATACTGTAATTTTAAGTTCATAGTCAGCTTTTACTATTTGGGTTCTCTTGAAAGTTAAACTCAATGTTTCCATTTAAAACTTTAAGTCATACGAATTCCGAGACGTCCATACACAAGTGCTTGGTGTTTTGAAAAATTACGCGGAAACTGAAGAGAACGCGGCGCACCTTTACCAATCGGGTTGTATTTTACGTTTGCTGGCGTACCTCGAGATGGCGCTGCCGGCCATGAAGCCGCACTGTCTCGCTGTCCTCACCAAGATGTCCTTTACGTCCAACGGGAGAGATGTAAGCTTTTGATACTATGTACTATATATAATTGGTATTCACGTTTCGGTCTTCCTGTCTGTAGTAAAATATTAATTGATTTTATTTGTCATAATTCATTTAAAAAGAGAATATTTGCCTTGTCTTGAGGCCAGTCGAGGCGCAGGGTGTGTGATTGTAAACGCACTGGCTGATTGTGGGTTCGATCCCTCGATTCGATTCGGTTCGATTTAATTAAATTTATATTTCCATTTCGTGTGGAGCAAAGCGCGGTGTTGAGTTTCGCCACTTAGCACACAGTGCCTCCAGAATTCGGCAGAAAGTGGTGAACAGAAGTATCATACTAGGGACGGAGTGTCTTAACACTAAGTTCCCAGGTTCCTTCTGCCTACACGCCTATGTGTGGTATACAGAGTGAAACTAAAAAATATAATAAAATAATAATATGTAATAAAAATATATTAATTATTTTAAATTTAAAACAATAATTGTTCAAATGTCATTGACTCGTATTAATATTTTAACTAGAATTCACTACCCAATTCTAGGCTTTATACCAAACTGGTACGGACCTAGTGTTCTGTCACCAGCTCCTCAGTTCTAACGTGGATCTCCTCGCCGATGCCGCAATGGGTGTCGCCAACATGACAAAATTACTTCCGGCGGCAGTACGAATGTCCGATACCAATATAATTGAAGCGCTTTGTAGTAAGAATCGATGATTTTATTTCAAAATATTATTTATTGTTTTAAGGCACAAGTTATTGCTATGAATATTTATTTAAAACTATACCTAGAGAAAAAGGCATTCATTGAAACTGTAAAGAAAAAAATATATGAAGAAATAATTTAAACAAAGTGAATCTATCTTAATTTGTTCTAGGAAATATTTATGAATAATTTTTGGTGTCTTCTCGGTATGCAGGCATTGCGTTGTGCCAGAGCGAAAAAATAAAAATATTTGTAAATAATAATTTATTCCCCCTAGAAAGGATCGAACCTTATGCCCATGCACCACGAGCACGACGGTCTCATTATATATTAAAAAATCATATGTTTATGTATGTATTGAAAATTAATTATTAAATAATTTAAATATTTTAGCAATATTAAGCGACGACGCAGCAGTTTGGTTCTATATACGTATGAACGCGTTAAGAGCTTTGGCTGAGCTTTGCAGAATTATTCCGAAAGCGGCTTTCAGTGTAATAGAGCCGAAAACTTTTTCGTCTTTGAGAAATATAAATAAGAAATGTGAGTATAAATTATGTAAAATTTAAGCCAATACATTTTTTTATATTGTTTCCCGCACGTAGCATGGTAGGTTGAGGGAACCTGGAAATCTTATGTTAAGACGCTCTGTCCCCATTTAGACACTTCTGTTCTTTTGTAGAGTTTCAATTGACGTTATCAATTTTTGTAATGTATTAATTTCATATTTTTTGTGTATGTAATTTTTCTTTGAGGATCACGTTTTATCCCACACGTGGTAGAGCTGAGCCGAAGGAAGGTAGAAACCCCAGTGTAAAGAGCCCTCGTTTTCCACTTTTCGTCCGAATTTCAGGGTGATAGGATCTCCTATCCCGCTGGCCTCCTGGCCATTGCGGCGCAACGGTTTAAGCGTGCGAGTACTGAGGTATTCGCACGAAGCTTTATGGAGGATGAAGTGTCTTAGCACTACCTTCCCACGTTCACTCTGCCTTCCCTGCTATGTATAGAGGAAATAAAAATAATCTATTTTCCTTATTATAAGATAATAACCATCGTTTTTTTTGGCACCAAAAAACAATAATGACAAAAATATTACAAATAAGTACAATTCAAAGACTACATAAAATGAAATGAATATATATATATATATATATATATATATATATATATATATATATATATATATATATATATATATATATATATATATATATATATATATATATATATATATATATATATATATATATATATATAT